>CAJNOL010000410.1:74279-143839 GCA_905250125.1 Rotaria sordida
TGAAATTGAAAAAAAGTAAAATTCCAACTCCTACTTTTGATTGTTTGAAATATAGAAATGAATTTTTTACAGCAGAAATGTGAATATTTCTAGCAGAAAACCTTCATCCATTTCAACATCAATAAGCAGAAATGAATAATGAAAAATAGGTAATGGTGTAGAGATTGATTGATACATATAGTGTATTCTTTCGTTCTGTTTGTTCTCGTTGAAGTATTCCTTTATAATAAATAAAACATGATAAATATATGTTTATATTTTTGTCATTTCTCCTGGATACGCGTGACTTTTTGTGGAGTGAACTATGTCTCTACAAACGGGAACAATTTCCCCATCGATTGGTCTAATCGACCATTGCTGAAATTTTTCAGTCGATCTCTTGAGTCGTCGATCCTTCCCCCCCCCCCCCCCCCCTCCCTAATCTTGACGACTTCGCGACACCCCTGCATATACTACTGTTTTCAATTGCAACAGCTACTTGACAATTTATGTAATGCGCAATTTTGAATGAATAATTGCTATATACATAAAAAATACTCGCTACCATGCTCACAAAGTACTCTTGAATTACTAACAAAAAGTATGATCGGAAAAAAGTTTGTAAAACATTCTTTAAAGCAAAATAAAAAGAAAATACAACTCACTTATATACTCATTTTCGATCTTTTTTCTAATATTGAAAAGCATCAAAGTAATTATGAAAAATAATTTATGTTATAATTATGATACCTGTCAAAAAAAATCAAAAACAAATCCTTTGACTCTGCAACAGATGACGCTATCAATCAATGATTGAAGCCATCCATTATTTTTGAAAATTTTTCATTTCAAATGATTGCTTCTTATAGCTTTTACATTATAAATTGATTTTTTTATTTGTTTGACTATTATTAAAGATAGTTGTCAGGTAGAGTCTCTACTGTAACAACAAAATCAATTATGGTGTATCATTTATGTATTCTGGTCGTTGAGGATAAAATGCATACTTATAAAGCATTTGTCGTTCTCAACTGCTAGTTAATTACATTATTTTACAACTCTACCATAAATACAAAAATTAATCTTTTAAAATGGCTGCAACACTTGTAAAACCACCTAATTCAACTTATACATTTTCAAGTCAGCCTAAAGCAGTACAACAACAAGGACAACGACAAAAATTTCGACAACCTGTGGTTAATCCACCGTAAGTTTATTATTAATTCTCTATTTTATTACTATTTTTAATCGATATATGTTAATAAAGAGAAGAAAGTAGTACATTTGGTAATCTTATGTATGATCGTCGTGTTATTCGTGGAAATACATATGCACTTCATACACTTCCTGCGGTAAATTTTTTATTTCTCTAGAAGAAAATTTTTATTTGATTTAAATAGCATGCTCAACCAGATCCAATTGAAGTTCAACGTCAACAAGAAGCTAAACGTCGTGCTTTAGCAAGACGTAAAGCACGAGAACAAATTCGAACAAGAACACCTGAACCTGTACATAATCGAAAAAATATTGATGTTCAAACAGAACTTTATCTTGAAGAACTCAGGTGAATATTTTAATCTAAATTTTATTAGAGAAAATATTTCAAGTCTAACGAAAAAAAAAACCAATCATTCGTCAGATTTAGATTGCAGAGAATTGCTCGAAATAATATGTTTTCATATCATAAACGATTTTTTTTTCCATTTATCTTTTCTATTAATATCATCATCTTTGCATAAAGGAAAAAGATTTTCTGTATATTTTTTTCTCTAATAATCTTATTTACTTAAATTTAAAAAAAAACATCTGTTTTATTCATTTCCTGTCATTATGTCCTTTTTTTTTTAATATTATTTCACATTGATTCTGTTTAAAATATTATAAAACTTGCTCGATGAATTAAATAAATATTATCGAACACATTTTAATGATTGTATTAGATCTATTTTCGATTTATTTATCTATCATGTATAGTTATTATCTATTTTCAATTAAGCAATTTTTAAGTACGCTTATCTGATGAGAGAACCCTATCCTATTGTCAAATCGCTTTTGAGTGGAAAACTACTATTCTATATCTTATTGCTTATGCTAATTCCGAATATCATCATGTCAATTTCTGCGAAGTCTCTCTACACTGTTTTCCTGAAAAACCAGTTTTCCTTGGTGAAATCCTTTCTACATCAAAATCTGTTTTTTAACGGGGCCCTTCAAAAATTGATCTCAACCCAGAAGCATTCAAATGCTATGAAACTTTGAGGATATGTTAGGACTGTAAAAGGACGTCTTTGGTAAAATTTTCAGCCTCCTATCCTGATGCATAAGGGAGATACGAACCGAACAAGGATCGAAAAATAGCTCATCGCATCTCCAAAAATTCTCTGTGGGTGTTCATTCAATATGCTTGATTGTTTTTTTGTTTGAAAGAGCATGTCAGAACGCACTGCCTATGAATGCTCTTTGTTTTTTACTCTTATCTTTCTCGAGGAAAAAAGGTCTGACAAGTCCAATCACTGAAAAATCTCGTAAAAAAATTGCTTGTCTGTATAATAATAGCAAAGCTTTATCAAGAAAAGGGCTCTCATATGCGCACTGTAATCTTTGATGTTCCTGAAGAACAAAAAGAAAAATATTTGACTTTCGCTGGAGATGCATCGTTCGACCACCATTTTGAGAAAAAACGAAAAAGATTTTTGAGTTTTTCCAAAAACTGTTGCTTTTTCGAATAGAGGTTGTCAAAAATCTTGAAAATTTTTCGGAAAAAAGGAGGTATCGAAGAAAAATTTTTATCATTTATAAAAGAGCAAATGACAGACTATCTCCCCATGTATTTATTTCGATTTCAATGATTCTGATGAAAATGTGACTTTTTTTGAGGAGATCTCTTAATCCATGCAGATTGCTAAATGTGTCGAATTTTGTAATAGAAAGCATTTTTTTTTTCGTTTTAAAACCATGATAAAGCCTGCCAAAATCGTAATTTTCTCTTTTATCCTGTGACTAGTATTGCAGTCACACGTAGGAAAGAATATTACGACTGTAATGGTCTTTATGATTGTTTTGAAATAAGTCTTTCGCTCTGGAAAGCTGTTCTAGAAAAACTGTGCAGCAGCTTGCGTGGTGATATTCGAAATCAGCATGATTGAGAACTTATAGAATAATGGTTTCGGGCTCACTAGTGATTTGAAAATTGGAAAGATTTCTTCATTGAAACAAAGTTGAGAGTTTCAGCTTAAAAAAACGATAGAATATGATGTACTATTGAACGACTAAAGTTAAATTTTAAAAATCAATATTCAAAAACTCGTTTTTTGACGACTCAAGTCTCATAGAGATAGACGTTCTTTACTATACTTTTTTCAATACACAAAAAAGATCTTAGATTTTTATTATAAAAAGTTTTGAATTTTTTTTTTTTGTTTAAAAATTTAGTGATCGTATTGAAGAAGCTGATGTTGATGTTCAAACTGATGCATTTCTTGATCGACCACCATCACCATTATTCATACCACAATCTACTGGCAAAGATATAGCTACACAAATTGAAGCAGGCGATGTAAATTTCTTTTCATTTCTTTTTTTTTTTTTTGTTTTTGTTAAATTTAATTCTAAAAATTTTAGTTATTTGATTTTGATCTTGAAGTCAAACCAATTGTTGAAACATTAATTGGTAAAACAGTTGAACAAGCATTAATTGAAGTTGCTGAAGAAGAAGAATTAGCTGAAATACGTGAACAACAACGAGAATATGAAGAAATACGTAATGCTGAATTAATTGAATTACAAAGATTAGAAGAACAAGAAAGACGTTTAAGATCTGAAAAAGATCGTCGAATAAAACAAGCACAAGAAGCACTTCGATTAGAACAAGATGTTGCACAAAAAATAGCTGCTCGAGCTTTTGCTAAATCTTATTTACAAGATCTTGTTCCAAGTGTATTTAATAATTTAAGAGAAAATGGATACTTTTATGATCCTGTTGAACATGGTATTTATTTGATTTAAAACTAGAATTAGGTTTTTTTTTCTTATTAGATTATTTTATTTTTTAGAAATTGAAACATCATTTATGCCTTGGTTAATGGAAAAGACAATGACACAAGTTAATAATTTAGTAGTTAGTCGAACTATTCTTGATTCAGTTATTCGAGATGTTGTTAATCAACGTATTGATGATTATCAAAACTTAGAAGAGACACTTAGAAAAGTAAATTTCTAATTTTAATTTATTTAGAAGAATAAAATAATAATTTTCTTTTTTTTTTTTTGTTAAGGTAATTGAAGGTGGTATTGATATGGGAACATCAACAGGAGATATTGCTCATGGTTTAGAACAAAATACTGATCAACTTGAATTAAGTCCAGGAGAATTAATTGCAACAAATGAAAATAATACAAATGATGCAGGTGAAACCACTACAAGTGCCTTGCAGAATGGTAAATTATATTTTTAAAGTTATTGATTTTAATTTGTTTCTCTTTTTTTTTTTTTAGATGAAGTTTTAGATGAACATGAAGAAGATCAAACAAATGCAGGTGAAGATATCCCTGATGAACAATAATTTATCAAATAATTTCTTTTATTTCGAAACGAATTTCTATAGTTGTCGATGTCTTTATTTTATCATCAAAAATAAAAATATTATTTCTTTCTTTCTTCTTAATTTATATAATTTTTTTTTTGTCAAGAAAAAAAAAGCAATTCTTTTTGTTTTTATTTGTATTTTATTGCATTCAAACATGATAAATTCAATGAAAAAATGAATACTATCAAACGAATAAGTTATTTGTGCATAATCATTTGTCTTATGTAAAACAAAAAAGTCTTTTTTTTTCCTATGTACTATAGCTCATTAAGATTAGGAATATATAATATTGTTGCATATTAATTGGAATAAAACACAGAATGTTATCAGGCGTCATGAACACAATGCATAAAAATCCTCTAGGACATTTCAATTATGAGCAGAACATAAACGATTACTTTTTCCTGATTATAATCAAATATTCTCACATGAGTAACAATGAATTCAATTATAATTCTCTGTTTATCACCTTATTTAATAGATTAATTTCTTTTTTTAAAATTTTTATGTATTTTAATTTTGTTAAATATATAAAAAAAAATTGATTAACATTTTTATAAAACAACTTTTTTTTCTCATTTAAAATGATAATTTTTGAAATAAGAGAAAATTGTTTCTTTCTTTGTATTTGATTACATGTCGTCAATTTTATTTATAAATACGTTAGTAATCAAAAGGAAAGTTTCTATATGGAATTAAAATAAAAGAAAAAGAAAAAGAAAAACGTACTGTTCTAGTATTACATTATTTAATAGTCTGTTCTTTTACAATAAACAAAATGTACTCTTAACTAATTTAAATTTGAGTGAATTTCAAAGCAGAATTTTAAGTATATCTTTATTATGAAAAGAACAGTGTTTTAAAATTAGTAGGATCAGTTTTGGTAAGAAATTACAAAGATAAGATTTAATATCGAAACTCAAAGTCAATCTCAAAATTATTGATCTTCGAAAAACCATAGTAAAATCTTTCTTTGGCTTCAATTGTTAGTTTAATTATTTTCACAAGACTATGAATAAGATAATCTATAACCAGATATCAAAAGGTTAATTCTAGTTTCACAAAACTAAGCTTGAAAATGATCTTTTGAATATGATTGAAGTCGACAAGAACTAAGAGTATTATTTCATTTTATAGATCAATGACCGTTTCGCATTGATTAACGAAATATTTTTCTTTTGATTTTTCGTTTAGTCAACTTGTCCGAAGGTTTGTTTCGAAAGAGTTGATTTTCATCATCATCATCATCATCAACATCATTTTGACAAATATCCACTTGAGTGAATCTTATTGATTGATTTACTATTTATGATGAAATAAAAATCACCTTACCATACTAGTTTTCATTATTGAATCAAGTCTATAACCGTGTCATGTAAACATGACATACATTAGATGTTGGAGAAATGTTACTGAACAACTGTGATTATTAGACTAAAGGGACTTCAGTCCACTTTATATTTGTTTTTTTCATAACATGTAAAATATGATTTCTTTATTAACTATAATAGTGGTAATGCAAAAAAGGGATTTTTTATTAGTGTTTAAGTCATGAAATTAAGCTGTAAAAAATTTGTTTTTTGTCACCAGAAAAAAAATCAGATTATTCTGAAGATAAAGACTTTTTCGAATGACTTCTTGGGCTAGATCTTAAAATTAGGATGCTGACAAAGAGACTTTCATTTCACGAGAGAAGTTCTCCAACTGATTAATCATCGTTAAGTCATTTGGGACTCTGTGCACAATGTAAACACTAATGAGCTATGAATATCCGGAAAAAAATTCTGTCTTTACCTTATTAGTGCGTAAATACTGCATTTCTACGGTATTTTTTAATCATATACACCAGAAGGTTCGATGTTCTTATTTTAGGACTAGGAGCAAATCAATAGGGATGCAACTTTTACAATAAACTATACTTGGTAAGGTCTCTCTTTGTGCAAGTCTTGTTCCTAAGAGAAACCAGTAGCTCATTAGGATCTACATAATGCAAATAATCTTGACTCAAAAGTAATTAATTACTTGGTGAACTTCCTTTATCAAATGAAAATAATATCTGTGATAGCCATTGTTACAGATCGTCATTTCATCTGCAACAATTGATCGAACGACATTCAGTTGCAATATAGAATTGGTTGCATTTGTTGACAGAAGTATGGTTCGTAAGTCACTTTCCATAAGCCTCAATTTGCACACATGTGATTCAATTATATGCCATGCTACGCGAGAATAAAAGTGGCATGTGAAAAATGAAGATTTACTTCATGGAATAGATTCGTAGATGATCTCATTGGTAAACAGTAATTGAATGTTGACATTCACATTTTGAATTTATCGAAATATTACGAAAATCTCAATAGACAGAAATTTCAAAATGAAGAAAAATTATAGAAGATTATGGGAAGGTTTTACAGTAACTACTATTTACATTCGTGTAAGACTTCATGCTCAATTAGAAGAGATCATTAAACATTCATATTATATCTAATGTTTTTTTGTCCTTGAATAAGTTATTAGACATTTTCTGAATTATCTCTGAGTGATTGCTCCGCAATGCTAAGGAAATTTTATCATCAATTTTATTTTTCAGCATTGTGACTTATTGTCACTAAGTTCAAGTGTCATAGACCCATAGTTGAATGATTTCAACGTTGTTGTTGTTGTTGTGATTTATGAATAGCTTGTAAAATATAAGATCTGATGAAAAGGATGCCATTTGACTGCGCCCTCTTGGTTTCTAAGCAATAATTGGTTAATTACACATCATGCGACTCGATCATTCTATTCAATAGGGTCACGGATACGAAAGATTGACGTTTTACAATTTCTCATCCAAAAAACAATAATGGCAAATCGAAAAGAAATAACACCATCTGAAAGTGTCGTACGTATATCTATACCATATTTAACAAATTTTATTGTTAGTTTACCATTCTTTGGTATGGTTGCAAGTTTTATAACATCAGTTCTATTTACTAAAGAACAAATATTCGAATCTGAATGTGGAGTAAGTTGAGAAATAAAAAAAAAAAATCAAAATGAATTTTTTTGAAATTTTTATTAGTCTCGAAATTTTATTCCATCATTTTCATCAGTAATTGGTGTTTCACCTGGTAAATATATATGGCGTATGGCAATAGCATTTCATTGTTTTCCTCGATTTTTAATTGCATCACTTTATCATAATCAATTTAAAACAAGTTTATTAAAATTAAAATATAATTCTCAATTAAAATATTTTATATTAAAACAATTAATAAGTTTAAATACATTTTTTGAATTATGTGAAGTTTTTGGTCTTATATTATTATCATATATATCATCAAAAGAAAATTATAGTTTACATGAAAAAGCATTTATTATATTTATGTTATCATCAACATTACGTATGATAACATGTTTAATTTTATTTCGACATTTATTATATAAATTATTGTTAAATAATGAAATTGATGAAAAAAATAAAAAATTTCGTTTTCAAGCATCATATCAATGGAAAATGCGTTTATTTTGTTCAGCATTTATTTTTTCTCTTTTACTAATTATTGCATATATAAGACATACAAGTAAATGTTCAAATAATATAGGACAACCATCAACAGCTTGGAGTTATTTTTCTGCTTGTGAATATATTATTTGTTGTCTTATTATGGGTTATCATGCAACGGTAAGTTTGATAAGTTTTTTTTTTCTCAAATAATATTTAAATTTGATTTTTTTTCTTTTTTGAAAAAAAAAAGGTTTGTTGGGATTTTAATCATTTTGAATTAACGATTTATAATAAAACAACAGCAAAATTAAATTATGGTTGTATGAAGTCAGAAGAAGAAATCGAAAATGAACAAAAAGAAATTTTATCGAGATGAAATCTCATATAAACAAAAAACTCAAATCCCATTTATTAAAGATACATTATTAACGCGTTTATTTTTTTTAATCTCAAATCTATTCGTTTGATGTGTATTCATTTTTTGATTGCAACTTTTGTATATCTCATTATTATATGCAAACTTCCTTCTTTTTTTTGTTGATCTGCTTTGGATTAAATAGAGTATGAAGAGAAAAAAAAAGAGATTTTATTACGATTAATTTTAAGACAAAACAGTAAATGATTTTATTTGTCTGATTCTTATGATACTGATTTTCTTTGAAAATGAATCGTAATTAGATTTTTCGTTTCTATCCTATATTAATGATAAAAATATCAATTGAAAGATACTGTTGGATTATGAACAAATAAATGCAACATAGGATTTGTCAAAGAATTCATCTAATCTTTGTCCTTTTTTTTCTCAACTCAAAATATATTTTATTTATTCAAAATAAGTGATTTAATAATTTATTATAGAAAAACAAAAGATAGAAATCTTTTCTTATACAAGATAAAAGACTTGATAGAGCAGAAAGTTTCACATGACAAACTTTAATATTTTTCAATGTAGACATTGAATATTTCGTGCTTAAAATATCAAGTTCTATCTCATGAAATAATCAATTTTTTCAAGCTATTGCTTATTTTATAAGCCTTGTTCTATATGAGAATACAAAAATATAATGAATAAAAAAATATTCATTGTTATTCGAAATTCTAATTTGAATTAAATAAATTAACAAGGTTACTATTCACATGTCTCTCAAGAAACCTTAATATTTATATCTTACATAGATTGTTATAGTTTTTAAAAAATTCAAGAAGTTATTTGTTTTGTTACTTCAATATATGTTTTTTCCCATGATTAAATTTGAAAACAAAAACAAAACATGTTTCTTTACTTTTTAAAGTAAAATTATCGAGGAATGTGGTAAAGAGAGAAAAGTGAGGGATGGAAGCTGCAAGGAGATTTGTTGACAGTTGAAAAGGTGCATATATAATTTTTTGAAAGTGGAGAATGCTAAACTTTCTTTCTTCATTTTACGACTTTTTCGTAACAAAAAAATACGATATTGGCTTGAAAAACCTGAAGATTTTCTAAAAGTGGAAGGATGCGCAGAGCACCTGTCGGGTTGGAAAATTTTACACCTGATGGGCTCTAGTCGTCAGAGAAAAGTTTAGGACGTGCTGCTAGTCATGGAATACAAAAACCTGGGAAAAAGTATCTCGTATCTTCTGGGCGACTGTCCAATTTAGATTAGAAAATTTCATTGAGAGTATCAAGGCACAGTTCGACTGGATTCGGAACCGAAAAATTTCAATCAGCCGAGTCGGTGCCTGGGCTCGGATTCGAAAAATTTGCAACCCAACGAACTCTAGTGCACACTTTCCGCACCATCCCCTTATAGTCTCATCTCTGAAATTATTATAGGGTATGTTTATCATTGATCATATCAAAAAAAGTCCAACTAATCAGATTATTTTTACGATAAAAATCTTTTTTTTCGTTTATTGTTTTAAATTTTTAAAATCCTTAATTCTTTTTCTAACGGACCATTAAATATGATAGACTTACATATTTAATTAAAATACTTTTATCACTTGAAAGATCAAAGAAGATTTATCATGAGATTAATAAATAATGAATTTTCTGTGTTTATGTCTCAACATATAAATAAATGATCAAAACTATTTTTTGATTTGAAACTTATGGTTTTTGTCGATATTAACAATAAACAGCTTTTAGAACTTTTCTATTCATCTCATTATACACCTTATCGTCAAATGAAAGGAATTAAACTAAAGATCAATAATTGATTGAAAGTAAAGAAGAAAATGAAACTTCAGACGAATAAATAGCTGAAGGTAAAAACTGATTCTTGTATAAGATGTCCGAAAAGTCACTTATCAAAAGAAAAACTGTACATCTCCATTACAGTTGAGTCAAATCAAATGACTTTATTTTTGGGTAATAGAGGAGACTTGCAAGGTTGTATTTGTATAGTTAAACTTCATAAATACTTGTGAAAACTACAAATTCCGAATTCAATACATAAAAACCTACCGTTTTTCCGATTTTCAAAAACAAAAATTGCAGGATTTTCTGCTGAATTATTTAAATTTCTGGAGTTTTCGCCATTCAGGTGTTCTTCTTTTGTTTTATAAATATTTGCGTGACACTTTTTTGAAAAAATCTCACGTAATTGCTACATTCTTTCGAAGCAATTTTTTTCTTTGCTCATCAAAATCTTCGATAAGAAATCAATCGATAGAAATGGCTCGATTTTTAAGATTTTCACAGTCACCAAACTAAAGATAAACGTCTCTAGTTTTTCAAAAAAGGTATCACACTAATATTTATAAAGTAAGAGAAAGACACTTGGACGGTGAAAGTCCAGAAATTGAAACAATAGAGCACATAATCCAAGATTTTGTTTTTTCGATACTCGAAAGGAGGGAGGATTGTTTATTTGTACCCGATTGAGAATTTTTGAATTTGCTTCGGTCCGATCGGTTCAAAAAATCTTTTATGTCTGTGATCTTTTTTCACTAAAATTTTTCGTAAATGTCCCGGGAGACATATGTTGTAATCATTTATATCTGTTACGTTTCTCAATGATAAATATGTAATATTGCTACATCTATCGCGACAACAAAAGAGTCATTTACACATCAACTGAGTGCTGGACTTCAAATCTTGAATTTTCTCATGCAATCGTTTCAGATAAATCCAACACTTTCCTTCTAAACGACGATTCAAACCTAAATTTGATCTTTACTAAAACATACATGATTAAAGTTTAGCTCGAGTGACACAATTTTAAGAGGCCCCCTCTCTAAAGTGAAATTTTTTTTTTGAGCGTCCAATCATGATGAAATTTCCAGTGGAGGTGTATCTCGAAATAGACAGCTCACAGTAAAAATTTCAACTCGATGTATTGAGTCTACAAAGAGTTAGTAAAATGTTAAGGGTCAAAATTTAGGTTTCTGTGCGTCTCAAATTTCTCCACCATTTCGAAAGCTAGAAAGTTCGGGCTGATCTTAAAATGTAGCCAATATGTGGCGCTACAACTTAACAGGGCTCGATCTTTCGATTCTCTCCTAACTTCTGTTTTTAGAAAATTTCTCTGATGAAATATGAAAAAGCCGATGGAGGTAGGTCCAGAAAAGTTAGTTTCTTATAAACATTAATGAGGAAATCGAAAAATTCGACTCTGTTAAGTTGTAGAGCTAATTTTTGCCTTCATTTTGACACTAAGCCCAGCTTTTTAGCGTTTAAAATGGCAGACAAATCTGAGACACACGGAAACGTAAAAATCAAAAATCCTATTTTGAGATGAAAGCAAAACCTTTCTAGAAAAAACCTTATTTTATTCTACAAGAAGTTGAGAAAATCCCGTGCAATATCCTTAAATCTCATTATAAAATTAATAAACTATAGTGCATTCGAAATTAGACACTTAGCTCTATCTATTGAGCTAGAAATCACAAATTTGACAAATTTGACCAAAATTGACATTTTTGGGGAGGGGAACGCCCTAATTGTGGTTTTCAAAGAAATAAACCTAGAAGACAATAAAACTGATTGTTCTTGAAACAACATTATTTTGTTATTTTGATAAGAACAAGCAAACTTGTTCTCAACAAGTTTTATCAGAGAAAAGTGGCTTATCTATCCAATACTTTCCAATCGGCGAAGACCGACCGATTACAACTCGAAAATTACTTTTCGAATATTCTGTAAAATTATAGTTCTCTTTTCTTCCAGCTTAGATGTATTACATACTATCAATAAATAAATATTCAGTGTTGAAATAAATGTCAATAGACCTCTCGACAAACTAATGTTCTACTTGATATATATATATATATATATTTGATTATAGAGAACATAATGAATTATCCTTCATTCTTTATTGTTATTTATTTTGTTTTTTGTTTTTCATAATATTGAATGAATGAGAAAGAAAAGCAATAGATACATAGAACAACAATATGTACAACAAACAAATAAGAAAAGCAATGAACAATAATAAGAGACAAAAATCACGGCGGTTCGCATTGTTTAAAATCTTTATGAGAGAAGAAAAAAGATAGAAGAAATTTGTTCGATTGACATAATGAACATTGAGTTTTTTTTGTTTGTTTATGCTTCCGTATCTTCATGACCACTCTCATGACCTTTAAGACGTATACGTGCAAATTCTTCAAAGATAAAATCATCATCATGACCAGGATTATCAGAACTTTTAATAGAAAAAAAAAACAAAATTAATTATTAATTATTTTTAAATAAAAAACAAAAGACAAACTTTGTATCAAGTTGAATTAAATTATGATCAACAGGTACATCTATGACTTGTTGATCATCAGTATTTTGTTGATTTGAAATAAATTCAAGTTGTCGAGATGGTGGAGGAGTTGGAGGTGGTTTTGGATGAGTTAAAGTAAATGGTAATTCAACTGCTAAATCTCTTTAAAAATTATTAAATAAAAAAAAAAAAGAAAAATTTTTTTTTTGTTTTTTAAAATTAAGATAATATAAACTTACCCTCCCATTGCAACAATTATTTTAACTTTTACTTTGTATTGCACGATAATTCCAAGATTTTCTTTTTGTGTTGTATTTCGAATTCTAGTTTAAATAAATTTTCATCATTTGTTTTTTTTTTTTATTTATCAAAAATATATAATGAAACTTACATTGTCGCTGAAGCTAAATTTGTATCTTCATGTTTTAATTTTCCATCAAGTGCTAAACCTCGTTTATCTTTATTATTAGCTAATAATGGTGTTAATGAATAAACTTTTGTTAAATTCGAACACGGTGTTATTGGAAATCCTTCACTAAAAATAAAAAATAAAAAACATTTTATATTCAATGTAATTGAATAAGAAAAATATCCAAAGCTAAAGCATAGAATAACAAATAGCATACTCAGTTTCCAATTCGGCGACAGTGCATTTGTAATGAGCATTTGTGAACATACAAATTTCAGCATATTGCTTAACTAGAAGATATATTTAAAGCATACAACATTAAATAGCAACATTGATTAAAGCAATGATTAAATACAAATCTAATGAATATTGAGCGGATTAAATACAAAAAAACAAAGAATAAAACCTACCTTGATTCAATAGCAGCTACATCACACTTATACTGTGTTGAAGAGTACAAGCAGATTTCAGCATATTGAACAACTATATGGTTAATTAGGGATCAAGATATTTTAGTTTTTTTTCTTTTTAAAGATTTTTATTTCAAAAATGGGAATTTCTTAGTGTTTTTTTTTTTAATTTTGTTTTGTCGATTAAGAATTTTCATTAACTTACCAGAAATACGAATTTTTCTTAATGTTTTATTAGAATTATTTGTAACAACAACATTCACATTGATACTTTCACCATGATAATACATCTAAATCAACAAAAAAAATAAATAAATAAATAAATTTATTCAAAGAAACAAAACCGCATATTAAACCTCTTTATCAAGTGTACATTCAAGATGTAATGGTGCAGGTGACATCATAAAATCTTTATGAGCTTCAATAACAGGTTGTGGTGCAGGAATTTCTGGTGCATATGTTAATTTTCTTATTGCTAATCTAACTGAACTTCGTTTATGTGATTTATCTTCACTTGTTTCTGCTACATAAGTTTTTAATTCATAATCAACTCCACATGGTTTTCCAGTATCACCAGCAGCTGGTTGTAATGTTACTGAAGCTGGTGCATTTTGTGGAATCTAAAAGATAATGTTTTTTTTTGTTTAAAGACAAAAAAAAACGAAATATTTTTTACTTCAAAATAAAATGGATATGCATTTGGTCCTAATTTACGTAAAAGACGTTGTTGTAAATGTGTTAAAGATTTTTTTTGATCATCAATTGGAGGATAAATTTGTTGAGTTGAACAAAATAAATCTTTTCGAAATGTTAAACCAAGTACATCAAGATCTTCTCGACCATATCGAAACGCTTTTTTTTTTTTAATGGAAAATCGATTATTATTATTTATTGATGAAAATAATTTAATCATACCTGCTAAGACAGATGCATAGACTTTACGATTTTTAACATATTCTGGATCGACTAGAACCACTCCATCTAAAAAAAAAAAATTAATTTACGTTCTTTTCATTTATTTTAATGAGAAAAAAAGTTCTAACGTACCGATTGGATCGACATGATCCATATAATCGATAAAATCTCTTCTTCCGAGATAACATGTAATCTAAAGAAAACAAAAAAAAAAGAAATCTTAATTGTACATCATACAAATTTCGTTGATATGAATACCTTCGAATTGGGACTACTTTTTTTGAACACTCTAAAAATAAAATATATATTATAGATTATTTCTCAAACAAAAAAAATTTTCTTTTCTTTTAAACAAGGTCAACCAGACCATTTGTATATCCATAGTGATGAGAAAAACAACTTTGTATTATGTTTTATCCTATCTATCTATTTATCTAAACACATCAATTAACAAAACATCGGCGACAGCAACTAGAAACAATTCTATTCTACATACATGACAATAATTAAAGAATAAGATATTCTACGCATTTTCCGGACGGAAGAAACATGATGTTATTGCTGCGGCTATAAAGCTACTCACAAAAAAAAAAACTATTTCTTCTTTGTTTTTTTTTTCTGGCTTCATAATTCTTTTCGAAAATGAAAGATTTTGTTCAAATTTCTGTTCTATATTCCTATGAAAATCCCAGCGTAATAAAAACACAAAAAGAAATATTTATTCTCTACTATAATTTAATTTTTGAAAAGTTATTTTTAGATTTTCAATGAAATTAATATCATAATATTACAGAATCAACAAAAGATAAGCTCATCTACTTAGTTTATTTAACATATTGTCATCAGATTTTATTAATCTCTTATATATGATTAATAAACAATGAAAAAACAAAAAATATTTTAATTTTTTATACTTACGGTTTCATAAAGTATTAGATAGAAAAATAAACATTGTTTAACGTAATTCAATGAGACAAGAATCAATGCATCGAACAGATAATAATATGCGTACTTTCAATTTTTTTTCCTTCTTATATATGTAGTCACTAGGATAATGCATCAATGTCCTCTTTATCACTATTTCTCATGATCAACTTGACGCCATTCTCATTCTTTTTCTTCTTTTTATGAGTCTCTCGAACGCTCGTTTTTTTTTTTGCTTTTCTTCCTTATTCTTCTTTCAAGCCTTAATACTAGACGCGAAACGGAACAGAATAGCTTTGAGAGTAAAAACAGTGATAATAGCGAAAAGAACGTTTCTGAGGAGGAAAAGGAAAGATGATGGTGCTACCAATACTATCATTTTAGTAATTAAAATGCCTAACAGAAAAAGAAAAACAAGTTCTCTATTTAATCTAATGGATCATTTTACAAATCATTAAATTTTTTCTTTGAGTTAAAGATATAGAAATATTTTTATTCGTAAAAAAAAAATTTTTTTAATACTTTTTATATAACAATAGAAATTTTTTAAATATTCATCGAATAGCTTTTTATAACAAAAATTCTATGAAATGAATAAAAAGGTTAAATAAAAAACTTTACCTTGTTCCTTGTTTTTTTGAATCATCTAAACTTGAATCGACAGCAGCAATGCCATTTGTTTTTTGTTGTGCCATACTCAATAGAAATATTTTTCATGGATAATACATCATTAGGCTTTATGTATATACAATCTAAATAAAGAAAAGAGGTTTTTTTTTGCTCCTTAAATCAATATAACGAGAACATAAATTAAGTATTTGTTAAGTTTTTATTTTCAATCAAAGGAAAGAAAAAAAATTTCTTTTAAGAATTCGAATTTTCGTTAATTGAATTTGTGAATGGAAACGCCTCTGCTAATAGATGAAAAGAATAGAAAAAAAACAGACACCATTGTAGCACAAAGGAAATCAGCAATGACATTTTGCTTTTACCTCATTTGTTTATTTATCGCCATCAACGACAAACATTAACTCTCATTTTACAGTTTCATAAGCATACTCATCAACATCTACTGACATCTATAGATTACATAGTAGATGACTTTTTGCTTGCATAGATTTAAAAAAATAATTGCTAGTGTCAGTTCTAAAGGCGGATCTATATGGTTCATTTTTATTTTATTATTTTACATCCGAAAAATTCGAATATTAACATTTAATTCTTAAGAAATGAGAATTTACCGTTCCAAACTGGTAATCTCGAAAATAAATTAAATTTGAAAATTCATATAAAAAAAAAACAATCTACATTCATAAATTTTTTTCTTCATATAATATAATAGCTCTAATCAGAAACGTAAGCTTCATGTTAGAGCCCATTTGATCTGGATCCAATTAAATAGAAAATTTTTAGACCTAGTCCAAGTTCGAAACCAATCCAACGGACTCTACTTCATGTGGAATTAATGCGTACTCATGCTGTATATTTGTTCGTACTACCGCCCCTATAATACGGTACCCATAAGTACTGACAGTACGCCGACAGTAAATTGCTAGTTGAAGAAGAGCTTCCAGTATACCTCGATAAAATGGCGGTTGGAAGATGATCAACCATTCAAGTATCAAACTGCCGGCGATTTTTGTCCGGTATGAATCACAGACAGAATTTCTCGAGTTTGTCATATATATTTTGAGTGTAGTCAAATGTATGATCGAATATATATAGTTGTAAGTTTTTTGAGTTCTCATCTAATTTCTTAGTACTGGAATTTGAACGTGATATATAGATGTGATATATATTGAATTGGGAAAACTTTGATTCCTAGATGAATAACGATTGAATTGATCATCGAATCAAAAGGCTTACTTTATATACAAGTTTTGTTTTTGCAAATTTATCTTCGAGAAAGATATTCTTTATCTCAATTGATTAAAATAAAAAAATAATTTTTGCTTCACATATCATTTGAATTAATTTCCATGAAAAGTTTTTCTCGTTTATGAGAAACTTTTTTGGCTTAAAAAAAAAACCGTAAAGATAAATACACGCAAATATTGATCGAATGTCCTATTACTACTTTTGAAACTTTCCTTATAATCTCATTTCAAAAAAGAAGTAACAGAAGACTTATCATATGTCGTGTAAATTGAAATGTTTCGGACCAAAATTTGGAAGTTCGCCAGGACTAGAACTATGAGAAAAAAGTTGTCTCAATCGAAACCGAAGATTATAGTTAAATATTCTATGATTTTAAGCGGATTATCTTATAAATCATCAATTAGAATATAATTCAAGAATGGTGACACAAAAGTGCTAGTCATCGCCTAAATAAATTAAAAATACGAGTATTGACCAATTTTTTTAGATGTGATGCAAATAAATTCTAGTATAGTTTTCTCTAGACAGGGGCCGAGACTAGATCAAGTTTACTAGGACTATAACTGGGATGAAAAAATTGATTCCGCACATGTCTAATTGTCAATAATAAACTTGAAAGATGCTGTTGATTGTATTTTTTATAATAATCTACTTTAACAATGTTTCGCTACAAAAGCTTGTTGATATGCTGTTATTTTTACTTGAATTTCTTTTTCAAAATATGTGACATAAGAAAAATATTTTTCATCTATCAATACAAACGAGATTTTGAAAAAATTTTTATTTTAATTAATAGCTAGAAGCAACACAATGTAGAGGATGTAGTTGATTTCAAATTTCTTAGGAATTACTACTAGAAAAGTTTCATTCAGTATTCTCCGTGCTTTAACAATGATAATTTAATATCAATAAAAGCTGATACTACTATATATACAAGTAAATTTTAGTGTTCTGCATGGGTGTAACTTTTTGTATTCGAATGCAATCTAATAATTTTGTTCGTGTCCAAAACGTGAACTGATTTGAATTGAAGCAATAGATCGGGTTGGATGCTACGTATCCGGCTCGATTGCAGAACTTTAGAACAATTACTAATATACTGACTAGGATAATGATTCATTAATAAAAAGCTGTTAGCGCAGTCCCTGCGGGATCAAAAATGTGAGACACGATGCAGCTGTTGTTACTAGTCACACGAATATCTTTTCTTGAATATCTTCGGATCCATTAATGAATCATTGTTTATTAATTCTTCTGGAGCTGCAAAAAGGAAGCAGTTGACATATTTCCATGAAATTCTAGCGACATTTAATCGTACTTCATATAAGAACAGATCTATCTATTTATGTAATGGATACTGGGTTTTCTCTATCACGGTCTGTGATGGGTATTGGGGTTTCTCTACCATGGTCTGCGAGGGGGGGAGGAGTGGGTCCAAAATTTCTACCCTATACACTTCAACACTCCTTTCAGATCGTGTTTCACAAAAAAAATAGAATACATATATTGAAAAGGTGGTACTGGTAATGTTGACGAAAAATCAAATACAAGAACGATAATACACGTCTAACTTCATGTAGTAGAGAATCTATTTCATTAATATTATTTTCTCGTTTTGACGTAATGTGCAAAAGAATTAATATATGTTCCGTAACAGACATGCAAATCTAAAATAAATGAGCCTATATTGAGAAACACTTTAAACAAAAGAAATCTTTCTAATATCTAATTAAGATTAAAGGTAATCATTAGAGATTTTTATAAGTAAATCAACGAAGTCAAATAAGAGAAAAAATAATAGATTACTGCGAGCATCAAACACAATTCTAATTAGTTTATAGAGAAAGCAAATAAAGTATCATTTTGTCTAATCAACTAATTTCTCGTTCACTATTATTAAAAAAATAGCATATCGAAAGAGATCAATTAAATATTAATATTTTACGAAAAACAAAAATTTTTCTATTGATATTTTCAAGATGAAATTTCATATAATGTTTCTGAAAAACTCTTCACCATGTAACAATTCACGCTCGTCTTTTTACATTTATCATAATTTAATTCATTTTTTATTAAATATTTTGGAATTCTTCAAAAACATATGAAACAAATTCTTTTTCGGAACACTTAATCAGGTCAATATGTAATCAGAGGTTAAAACCCTAGGTTCTCAATCTATGAATTTATTCATCTGTAAAAGAATATTAATTTCAGCTACATTAAACAGAAGAAGGTCAGTTACGAGAAATATATATAGTCTTCCTCACTTGAATATTTACTAGGACATTTGTCTCATGAGAAAGTGACTAAAATAGAACGAATATTTTCATCTACTAAGAGCAACACTGAGAATTATTCATGTCAAATGATGAATTCGTTTTTATCGCTTGTTTTATTGAATAATCTTGGAATGACAATGAATGAAAGAAACAATTAAGAGTTGATCTGAGATGTTCTATTTGAGTGTTACTCATCTTGAAATGAGATAGTGATACAATAAATAATATTTGTTTATACAAATTTTCCGCTACAATTATATTAGATCAAGCAAATATAAACTAGCTGATTAAAACAAAACTCATTAAATTCTCATTAGAAGAAATAAAGGATATTTTCTTGTTGGAAAATAACAGATAACTAACTAAACATAAAAAATCAATTAAACAAGACATCTTACAATATGAATAACAGTTCAAATTACGTTAACAATTCCATAATTACCAATTGGAAATGAGTATTCTCACTGATAATTAACTTGATTTATATAAGGCATTTTTCTTTTGTAGATTATAATAGTGTTTATATAAACAATATCTTCCATTTCTCATTTGAACATTTTTTATGATATATGAGTAAAATATTTTTGATCTTTTTTATGTCTAATAAAATCTCGACGAAGAAAGATATTAAAGATTAAACAATTGGAGTATATAACCAAGGCTTTTCGAACTTATTGACAACGATCGAGAATTATTTCGATCTCTTCTTTTTTACTGTTCGCGAAATGAGAAAATCAATGATATGATAGTCGAGTCTATTGAGGACCCTAGTGAGTGTACTGATTTCAAGATGCCCATAATACTATATCAGTTGATAGCAAGTTACCTTATCGGATGCCCTGTTACCATTATGTCACAGGATCTTGGATAGATACCCTGCTGAGAATTGTTTCAGTACATGGGTACTTATCAGGTACCTGCCTCGTTTCTTTAGCATCCTATAGGAAAGTTTTCAACCAATTAGTAGATTGTACATTTAGAAGCATTTAGTAGTCAAGTGCTAAAAACCCATCAAATAGTCAAAGATCCTGTGACATACTGGTAGCAGGGTTACGTTAAACTCAGTGTATTTACTAGCGAATGTTTTTATATTGAGAAAGGGGAATTCATTTTATTGTAACTTTCAAAGTATCTTAATGATTATGAGACAAAAGAAAAAAAATCGTAGTTCTTTATTTCAAAATTACAAAAATATCAAGAAGCACAGAGGTAGGATTTATAATATCTCATCCTTTTAGATTTTTCTATTATATTAATGATGTATTTATAAAGAAAAAGTGATGTTGAACTACGTTCTATATTTTATCCTAATTCTGAAATTGAATTACTAAGCATTGTTCAATTTCTTCAGCGTTAAACATATGCCTATTGGATTACCGGTTGATTTTTCATTTAGCATGTTTTTATAGTTTTTGTTTATGTATTCTATAAGAATTCTTAAGAATGAGATTATTGTTTAATAGTTGATAAAGATTAATTCATATTAATAATAAATATAGCATATAAAGAAAAATACAATAATCTCATTTTATGATCTACCGATCAGATTTCTATTAACACTCTATAGAATATAATATGAGTTAAGAATTATTGTTTACAATTCAATCATCTATTTCTTTTCTTTTCTTTTTAACTTTTTCATAGAAAAATAAAATTAACATCCAATAGAGCCAACACGAAATTGTTTCATTGCCATTGCTTCAATATCACTAGATGTTAATAATATTTGTTGTCCTCTATCATGATTTTGAGGAACATTTGAATTATTTTTTGTTACTGATGGTCTCATTAATGGTCGTTGTTGATGTTGTTCAAGCGTATGTTTATTTGTTAAATTTTTATGATTTTGTTCAATAGGATTTGGTCGATATACTCCATCAGATGAATTTGATACATGTTGAAGAAGTTTTCCAGTTGATGTTAATGGATGTATTGTTTTACGTACAACAGTTGTTGCTGCTGATGAACCAAGATATTTATCTGATTGATCACCTGGATGATTACCAAGAGTATTTAAAAGTTCGAAACGATTTTTCTGGTAAAAAAACAAGAAATATTTAATATTATTTTTTAAATTAAATTAATAAATATCATGCGACACATGCGCTTCGTATATTTCGTCTATTCTGATATCATGCTTTAGTTAATAATAAGAAAATATTTAAGCGCTTATCTTAAAAGGTTGATCTGAATCAAATAAATTCTAGAATTGAATTTATTTCTCAATATTAGAATGCTTGAATTCAAATTTTTTAAATCATTTATTTTAATTTTAACTTACTAAATATTCTTTATCTTTTCGTGTCATAACACGTCGTCGACGATAAGTCTTAAAAAAAAATAAAAACTTTAAATTATTTAAAAATTTTTCTTTTTTTATTTCTACTTACGACCAGATACATCCAAAGAAAAAATACTAGATGAAATACTGTATAAATGACAGCTAATGATATTAATGCCATATTGTCCCAATATGGTGCCACATCAGTTGGACATACAGCAATAATAGCATGCCAAGCACAAACAACACATAACATTACCATGGATAGTAATACATATTTATCCTATTAATCATTTAAAATAAATTTAAATTAAAAAAGAACATTAATTTTACTAATGTTGTTAGATAAGATATTGTTGGTAAACATCGTACAACAACCCATTTAAATGTAACAGCTGTTAATAGAAGAGTAAAACTTAATTGAAGACGATTTTGGGGAAGATTATAAGTAACACTAAATGTAGCAAAAGCCATTACTGTTATAAAAAACTAAAGATTAAAAGATTTTCATTTTTGTTTAAATAAAACACTAATAAATTGAATTTACGATTAAAAAATAGACATTCCAATAGAAATAACCGGGTCGACGAGCAGCATGACCTAAAATCAATTAATTATGAATTTATCGAGATAATTTTTATCATTTTTGATAATTCTATTGAATATTTAAATTGATACTTAACATATCAAATTACCAAATAGAGCTTAATCTTTAAATGTTAAACGATCTATACTTAAAGATCAGTAGAATAATGCGCAAACTATTAATTGATTTTAATAATAATATTTTATTCAACGTGAAATTTGAGGGGCTATGTTTATTTAAAAATTGAGTTGTTCTTTATAGTAATTTTGTCATAATTTGTTCGATTGCCTTTCAGAATTGAAGAAAATTTTTATAGAAAAATTGAATTGTAAATATTCAATGCAAATTTTTATGCGTAAATTAATATAATTAAAAATTCGCAAGTATCCATTTTCAATGAAATATTCTGCAGATTACAAAATCTATGATTAATTCAATTCTAGATAAAAGCTCATAGTACAATGCTCGAAAGAAAACGATTCTTTTTAACTAATCAGAAGTCAGAAAAAGACTATGGCGATTCTAATTTTGCTTGCTTTTTTTTATGCTCACGGGAGAAGTTCTCCAACGGGTTAATTGCTTTCAAGTCGAGACAATGTATATCATATAGACTCTAATGGGCTATAAATACACTAAAAAGAGTTCGGTTTCTTAGCTTATTGCTGCGAGGATACTACATTTTTATGGTAGGTTTTTTTAGCCGATACCATGCTTTCCCTCAGGAACAAAAGGAAAACAGACTTTCAATTCTCACCTTGAAATTTTGTACAATGATAGACCTTAATGATATATATGAGCGGTGTAAAACACACGCTGTTACTATAGTCATATCTTACGATAGGAGCAATACAAACATCGAAGATTTTTACAATAAACTATTCTCGTCAAGGTTAGTCTCCGTGCGGAGTATCAAATCGAAATTCGAAAACTAGTGTTCCTGATGAGTAGCCATGATATTGATGTCAAAAATACTGTTAAAACACAGTATCTTCGCAGCAATAAGTTAAGAACTCAAACTCTTTTGAGAATATTCATAATTAATTCGAGTCTATAGAAATGCGCATAGTGCCAACTCAACAGCGATAAATTAATTAGGAAATTTCCTTCATTCGACAAATTTAATATTTTAAAAGTATATCATGATAAAATATAAATCGTATTATCTATCAGAAATAATCAGAATTCGAAATTTTA
Source organism: Rotaria sordida (assembly GCA_905250125.1). Lineage (NCBI taxonomy): Eukaryota > Metazoa > Rotifera > Eurotatoria > Philodinida > Philodinidae > Rotaria > Rotaria sordida. The sequence continues at coordinate 97,905 of CAJNOL010000410.1, forward strand.
GATGCTATTAAATTATCTTTTTGAGGAATGCTACAGGAATTCTCTTACAAGTAGCTGAGAAAGCTGGATGTTGATTTTGTGATGGTGTAAATGGACTTGATATTAATTTTGTTGATGTTTCAACATGTTCATGTAAACGCCATTCTTGTTGATCAATAAATGCATCTTAAAATTCCAGAAAAAAACAACATTTTTTTTTTTTTTTTCTAATAGATATAAATCATTCTTACGTGTATTGATTGCACTTAATTGATGAGTATCAGCAATAAGTGATACTTCATTAACAGTTCTTGTTGTAGAAATTGTTATTGATAAATCCTTTTAAAGAATAAAATATTTAATAGACATAAAAGAATTTTAAATAAAAAAAAACAAAAAAAAATTTTTTTCTTTTACTTGAACATCAACAGGAAAATCATTAAGTTCAAGATTTTCAAGAAAAACACCTTTAATTTTTCGCATTTCATAAATCATTGGTGTATCAGTTCCATCATAAACAACTTTATGCCAAACATCATTTTTAAAATCTCCAACTGAATTATCAATATATAATAATGGATTCCAAAATTTATTTGAATCAAAACAATCAATATCCTAATGAAATATTTGATTTTTATTTTCTTTTTATTTAGAATCAAATGAAATAATGAAGTATGACGGTTTTATTCGAGTAAATTGACATACTTACATATCACTTACCGTTCCTTTCAAGCTTGGTTCATACCAACGTGCTTGAATAAATGCTTCAGCTTGAAATTGTTCTTTTAATGTATCAATTTCACCAATTTTCAAAAATACCAATCGTAATTCAACGGTTACCTCAAAATAAAATAAGTCAATTTATTTTTTCTTTATCAGTAAAAAAACATGTAATATAGTCAACAGACTACTATCAATTGATATTATAAAGTTTAGTTTGAAAAAAAATTTGATGAATGTATGCAATATATTTGATTTTTCTAAAAGATTAGCCTTTAAAATCTTCTTTAAAGAAGTTTAAAAAACATTTTTCTAATCTCTTCTTCAAAACATCAACATGTATCGCATTTGCATGTCCCTAGTGGTAGTGTCACAGAGTCTAACATGAGAATGTGGCGAAATCGAATATGTCTCTTTATAACTGTGTTGTTAGTCTATCTATGAAGTACTCATTCATCACTTTGTTTTATCTATGTAGCTAGATATAGCCAGCTCAGTTGAATATATCGACGAATATATACATTTTCGCATAGTTTTTCTTTCTTAAATGATTTCTCGATCAGTTATTATTGGTAGACAATAGATTACCTTGAAATAGTTAAATCTCAAAATCTATCCGTTATGGATGCAAGAATAGGTACTGTTTATTTGAATTAAATAAACAAGTCATAATGATTTATGTTAGAAGGAAAAAGGATGATAGATGTTTCGATCAAATATTAAATTCGAATGATATTTGAAAAATGTATCATATGTCGTATTGCAATATGCAAAACATATTGTATCAATATGTGAAATAAGTTATTTATAACATTTTGTGATCAATATACAAATGTTCTTTATTTATTTTGTTATTAAGCGAAAAAAAAAATCTTTGACAATCATTAATATAGAATAATTTTCTTTTTTTAATCTTGAATACTCGAAAGACACTATGTAATGAATATGTTATAATATAAATATAATTTTCTTTTATAGATCAATGAAATTCACTGATCATATTTCAATGATTTCTTATCTACTTATTATTGTTTATATAATCGATTCTATCTGAAGAAAATAAAATAATTGATGTATATCATCATGAAATATATTCATGAAGAAAAAAAAGTTATTTCATTCTGAAACTAATTTTTCTCTATTTATTAAATTCTTTTAATTAATTTAAAATAATATTAATTATAATTAATTAATACATACTCTTTCAAGCTTATGCACACCAGAATTATCATCTACTAATCTTGCTTCTTGTTTTTCACATACTTTAACGATTTGATCTTTAATATCTGTCAAAAGTTTAAGATTTCGTTTAAAATGATTATTTAGTTCTTGAAGTGTATTTGTTAATTCGCGTAAATCAACTGTTGATGTTGATGATGATGGTTGTGCGCTATGACATCGTTTTGCTGTTAAATATTGCTGTGTTGATGATGATGATAATGGTGATGAAAGTGTATAAGTTGTTTCTGTTCCATTCCAATATAAGTTCATTGATAGTGATTCGTCACGTGTGACTATCTGATGAATTGTAGGTGAAGATAGTTCGTCAAATAAACTTTTTACAATAGAAAGCACAAAAACAACTGAATATGAAGATTCATCGATCTAAAAAAAAAGGACTAATTGTTGATTTACAGATCGTAGAAGGAAATTTCTTTTTTTTTTCTCTCTCTCTCTCTTTCTCTTGCTTTCTCCTATTCGACAAAGATCAGATTATTGTTCTTGCCATCATTGTTATTCCCAGACACATCGAACTAACTACATTAAAAAGCATCGGAATCGAAGAAAAAAAATATATTTAATAAAAGAAATCTTTTAAACAAATTATATGCATTACATATAAAAACTTACTGATACGCATATTTTCTATATAGAATAGATCGATGAATTTTATTAAAAAACAAAAGAAAGCGAATAACATAGCCAACGCTTTTTCTTTTAAGAATATAACGCCTGATCTATTTGTACAATGCTTCACATTTGATCTCGTCATTGCTTTTCTACAAAGAGTCTCTCTAGTACATAAGACTTAGTATCGTTGTCGATAAAGAGATGAAATAGCTGTTACTTGTGAGGAAAAAAAAGCAAAAAAGAAATTCTATCCTAAAACATTGCTGTACATATAATAACAACAGTATTATACATCGATCATCAAGAAACATGTCAAAGAAGCATTTATAGGATAAGCAAGAAAGAAAGAAAGAAGAATCAACAACTAACACCATTATGTGATGGATAATTACGCATGTTCATTTATTATTCAAGAAAACAAATTTTTCCATATAAATATCGAGGTTTCTTTATTATCAATCGGATGGAAAAAAAAAAGAGAACAGCACTTGAGATGTTATCACTTATTTCCTTTTATTCTTTCCATATGATCCTATTTTCAATAAAAACATATATTCTTAATATTAAAACAACAAACATAGAATTCTTTTCCACCTTCGCAAACTGATGATGGACTTCTTCAAGAATCAGTGCATCATATTTGACATACACTACCAAACATTATCAATCAATCAACATTAAGAAATTCTTTTTTTCCTTCTCTTTTTTTATTTCCAATCATACGTCAATAACGTCTACACAATTAGGATCTTTTTTTTTGATAGACAAAAGCCATGTTATACTAGAATTATGATGAGATGGTTAACATTGGTTTTTTTTAGTAGACGGCTAAGGTCATCAGTATTATTAACAGCTGATATGACGATGTTCTACAGAAATAAAAGAAAAAAAGATTCACATTAAATTTTCTCTCTTGTCCATTCTTGTAGTAATAAGATAGAAATTCTCAAGTAAACGACTTAATCTTTTTCTTCAAGGGATATATCCAATGTCTATGGCTTACATTTGGTCGAATCATATACAATATAAGAATTTATTCAATGGGTTTCCTAATAGATATTTTGGTAAGCCCTTTTTTGTCAATTGTAAAATCAAAGTTCATTATAGTTACTCTTACATGTCCTTTATGGAATTCAATAAACTGTAATCGAAGTTTCAAAATAATATTTGTAATTCTATTTTTTGGTAAATGAAATGTAATTTTTTTTAAAACCAAAAGATATGTTATCATATTTGTATTCATGAGTTTTCGAGGTACAAAAGTGACTTTATCAATATCGACACTATTATTTAACTGTATTGATTCTATTCATAAAATAAATATTGAAAATTCTACTTTGCTGACTTCCAAAAAGACTTCCAACAAAAAAAATACAGATATATTCAATTTTCTCTATTATTTTCTCATACGGCTATTGTCTAGTATTAAACTTTTATTTTACTATTTAATGCATTTATAAAACCCATGTCACGAATACCGGATCATTTTTTGCGGTAAACCGCCGGTTTTAATTGATACCGCGGTTCATTATGCGATTTACCGGTATACCGCGGTTTACCGAAAAATTTTTCGGTTTTTCTAGGTTATTCAAAAATTATATTTTTTTATGTAGATGACTAATATTTCAATGTCAAGTGTTTATAACTGCTTGCTTTTTTTCATCTAATTGTATCATTCAAGATACCAGTATTTTATTTTGGGACTGGGTTAGAATAAGAAGTCTTTTTTTATTGTAAGAGGTGTCAAATAGTATTTAGTTATATAAATTTTTCGCAAGCTTCATCTTGCCATTCAAGCGGATAATGAAAAAACAAGAGCTTATGGCACAATCTTTTTCAATTTTTATTTGAACGCTAGCTTTCGTTACATCTGCTATTATGTTTATTTTTCGATAGAGAGATACATTGATCCACAATGAGTCGAAAGGACGAGGGCGGATAAGGCCATTTTTTTGCCCCCAACGAAATTAACTTCTTTTTATCGAATTGACGTAAGACATGGCTCCTGATGATATTCCACAGGTCTTTTTTTGTATAGCTCACCAAAAGGTTTTTGGGACCTGTGGTCCCCCACAGGGATCTCTGGAAAACTTTTTATTTTTGATTCCGATGAAATACGTATTTATTGGTATAATCAAGTGTGCTGATTACGAATATCAACATACTAAGTGCTCAGAGCTTTTCATTAAATAAAAACTCAGCCTTTTTACAGATACTCATTTGACTATATACACAAATTTTTTGGCATTATACCTCCTTTAATCGTTACTCTAACCTCTTAAAAAAATGTTCATAATTAGTAAAACAATGTGGTCTTTTCTAATATGAGCAAGAAAAGTTCCTTTAGACCATTTTCAGCTATAAAACTTAGAATTATCATTCAAAACCCTGCTTTTCTCTGAGATCTACGAATATCTGAGCTTTCGAAAGCTTGGATAGCAGATTAGAACCAATGTGAAATCTGGCCTGAGTACCTTATTTTGAATGCTCTATCCAATGGTGAATTTAAAAGTTCCAAAAAAATTGTGCGTCGAGGTTTCTGAGAGTTTTCTGGAAAAACCTTTCCAAGATCCCAACCGATTCAATAAAAACTAACTTCACCTTCGTGTTCAGCACATCAAATAACCTTTGTACACAGTTCTTCGGCAATCCAAATATTTCTAATACGTCGAATCAGGATATACAAATCTATAACTAGCCCTATACATAATATAACTAAATTCAAAAAAAATGAAGACGTTAAAAGATTATCTATTCAATGTTTCGAGAAGGTTTAAAATGTTTGAAGTAGGTTGTTTGACGTGCTGAACACGATGGTGGCGTTAGATTTTATTGAATCGGTTGGGATCTTGAAAAGGTTTTCCAGAAAATCCTCAAAAATCTCGACGCACAAGTTTTTTGGAACTTTTAAATTCACTATTGGATAGAGTATCCAAAATTAGGTATTCAGCCCCGATTTCACATTGGTTCCAATTTGCTATCAAAACATTTGGAAACCTCAATCTCTAAGGAAATCAGAGAAAAGCAAATTTTTGACCAGTATTTCTAAGTTTTGTAGTCGATGATGCTCTGAAGGATTTTTTATAGTTCATATTCGATAAGATCATGTTGTTTTAGCTATAATGGATGTTTTTTCATCTGGTTACAATAAAAAATGAAGAAGAGACAGAGCCAAAAACTGAGGTATAGAGCCATACGAGTGACTTAAAAAGAGCTGGGTTTTTATTTAATGAAAAGCTCTGAGCACTTAATACATTGATATTCATAACCAGCATACTTAATTCTACTAATAAATATGTATTTCATCAGAATCAAAAATAAAAAGTTTTCCAGAGATCCCTGTAGGGGACCACAGGTCCCAAAAACCTTTTGGTGAGCTATACAAAAAAAGACCTATGGAATATCATCAGGAGCCATGTCTTACTTCAAATCGATAAAAAGAAGTTAATTTCGTTGGGGGCAAAAAAATGGCCTTATCCGCCCTCGCCCTTTCATCGATTAATTATTAGATGTTTTTGTCGGCTTGAAAAGGACATAAAACACAATTGATTAAAGAGAGAAAAAGAACATCAATTAAGAAAATAAAAAAATCTCTTTCATTTCCTGTTCATTTGATTCGATAAATAATTCATTGATCAAAATAAAATGAAAAATAAGTTCTTTAATATTCAATATTTTCATCTGTTAAATATGTTCTTATCGAAAAAAGAATTATCAAAATAAAATCCTCTTCAACATTGAATTTATTCAAGATAATTGAGAAAAGAAGTCATGAAAAAGATTTCTAACAGATTGATCAATAGATTGATTAAAAAAACTTTTCATTTAAGAATAATTCTACATCAATCCATTTCTCATTAAGAATAAATTGAAGAATTTTTCATAAATATTGAAATGATTCTGGGTTGAAGAATTATCTGGACAATAAACCAATAAAGTATCATCATTTAATTGAATTGTTTATCATGGATATCCATCAAATATCATTGCATCTAGTCAACCGTTAACAATTTTGGTCAAGATTCAAGACATTCATTATTTGGGTTTTCATATCATTATAATAATAATGATGATGGAGAAAGACGTTTACTTGAAATATGTTCACACATTGAATAAAATGAGATTTAAATAACTATTCAATAATCGAATAAAATTTGTATTTCAATGTCAATTCTAATGGATTTGAAAGAAACATTGATTGAAGGACAAAATAAAATCATCTTACCAAAGAAATAAAGATCAGCACCTTGTTCAATTGAATATTCTCTTTTGATAATGATTTGATCATTCCTCTGGAACGAATATCAAAATAATGAAAATATGAGAAAAACAAATCAAATGTTTTATTTTTATTATTTCGTTGGATATCTTGGAAGAGAAAAAACAAGAAAGAAGTTGACAGATAAATCGAAGAATATCAAAAAGGAGAAAAAAAATCCAAACAATCGATTACTCTTTATTGGTATCACAATTCTTCAATCTATTAATTTTTGATCAATGAAAATCAAAAGTTTGTTTAAAAAGAAGCAATTCTTCAATGAATATCAATCAAAATGAAGTATCGAATAAAACAGATTCAATTTGTTGATCATAGTAATACCAATCTTCAGACGAATGTTGACGATTCTCTCTGTACAAATTATCATCAAATATATGGAAATGATGCATTCCTTTTTCAACTTTCAGGTAATCCAAACTTTCTCAACTCCATCGGATCGAGGATCGGACACGAATTGCGATTAATCTAATCAGTTTGTATAACTCAAATGCTCAACCATTAACCTCTGTCATTGATATGTTGAACGTCTCACCGCCACCGATATTTGGTCTTTCATCTTCAACCAATCCAGTTCCTAAAAAATCTAAAATTAATTCAATTTGTTTAGATTTAATATTGATCGTTCATTTTCATCTATCCTATCTCCTGTCTGATTGTCATTGATTACCTTATGTTATTCAAAGTCAAATTTCTTTTTTATTTTTTTTCTTCAAGTTCAGTTCAGAAATGAACTGATCTATCATCGATTGATTAGTTGTCCCTTGCACTTTCTATTTCATGATAAAAAGCAAAATTTCACATGATATTGTCGAATTTATTTAAAATTTACATCACTTTTTTTTTCAAACGTACATGTTACTAATGAAATGTCCTTCAAGCTATTTTCGTTATCTCAATGTGTTATTGAAATAAATAATGGCTGTTGTAATTCTATAGCAAGTAATTGTAAAAGTTTCAAGGCTTGCATCGCTTTGATATGAAATGGAGAAGACACGTCTGGAAAATATGTATTGATGGCATCTTCGATGTTTTTTGCACTGGTATTTTCATCACCAGGATGAGCGATGGTTAATCTATTCGACTTGAGCATCTTGAGGGTTTTTCGTATTTCTGGCCAATCGTAGCCGTGTTGACTTAAAAAGAATTTGAATAATTCAATATTGTTCAGATTATTGATTTCAGACAATGATCGAAAAGTTCCATTAAATGGAGATTCATTTCTGTTCAAGAATTTTCCAATTTTTATTAATATTTGTATTGCTAATAAACTCAGCAGAAGATTTCCTTTGGAAAGGACGGAATTGTGAAGCTCGTCTTTCATATCGTTTAATTGTTTGCAATATTCATTACCTTTATCCTGGGTTTTATTTAATTTTTCGAATAACATAATAAATAATTTTCTAATCCCACCGGTAATTTGTTGCAACTCGATGAATTGATCCTCTTCTGCCAGACTCCATAAATCATCAATAATTATATTGAGGGTAGCTTTAACATCTTGACAAATATCAACTGATGGAGTATTTTTGCTTTCATTTTTATTTAATGTAATGCATACCGGACGTAGCTGATCGATAGCACCATCCCAACTCTAATTTCTCTTGACTATTTGGAAGATGATATTGTATATTTGCTTCTTTGTTTCCGTAGAAATTGGTAGGCCATTGACAATTTCATTAAATTTTTGTAAGGTTTTTCTCGTATCTAAATGGAAGAATGGAAAACGATTAGAGAAGAAGACAGTTTTTTAGTTAATGCAGCACGAAATTGTTCCACTACCGGGCAGCTAATCACATTAGAAAAGTGCTCACCACCGCAATAAATGCATTTCGGTTGACTTGAGCATAGGTGTTGTTTTAAATCCGGGAAGGATTGTCCACAGGTTTTGCATGTTTCATTGGAGTAGGTAAATTGGCGTTTAAAATAGCCAATTCCACAACATTTGCTGCAGATGAGGACCCTCGCAGGAGCAATATAATCTTCCACATCATATGATCTATAGTGAATATTAATTTTTCCAGAAGCTCAAATCTGTTCACGAGTTAATGTTGACAGCAATTCAATTTTAACAATTTTAATATTTTGTTAGAATTTATTTTTTAATCTAATAACATTCTTAATATCAGGAAATTTAGCTTTTAGATCTCCAATAAAATCATTCATATCAATATGAAAATCAACATTTTTTATAATCAATGATAATTGAGGTGGAATAGAAGGTGACGAAGGAAATGTATAATGTTGAGAGCCGATTTGTGGTGGCCATTTCTCTTCATCGTATAAACTAATAAATGAATTAGCATCTGTGACAAACAGCAAAATATCATATTCATTGGGGGAGCTTTTGGAAGTTGATGATCTATAGTTAGAAAATAAAATATCAGTTTGATGTTGATTTTTAAAAAATAAGGTGATCTCTTCAGAAGCTTGTTTGTCCTTGACATTTCCAGCTGAAAAGCGAATAATAAATGATGAAAAAGGAAATCTGGTTTGAGCATAACATGTTGCAGCAATGGGAATATCAAGATGGTGTTGGGAGAAATCATGCGTTGCTTTTTGGTGAATCAAATTGGAATTAGTTATAATGCGGTGGTTGTGAGATTGATATTAAGATTGATAATTGTTGTTGACACGAACAGATTGTTGGTGATCTTAGTTCAGCTGATTCTTGTTAAGCATCATCATATTATTATTATTCTTTTTTTTTCTTGTATGTGACCGTTGTAAAATCTTCATCATGATCTTCAGAATGTACGCGTCTGATGGATCTACCAGGTGAATCAATAGATTGAATATTAATTGGAGATGATGGTGCTTGAATATTATTTTGTAAAAGATTTCTGTTAGCATTATAATGAATATGAGTAGTTGAATCATAAAAATAGTCATTGACTAAATTTAACGAATTACTAACCATTTGAGCTGTTGATACATGACGAGCATTATGAACTGGTTTGTGATGAAAGAACTGGTTCTGTGGATTGTGACAATTGGCCGCAATGCCGTAAGCTAATTATTCACAAAAACATCGATCACGTGCAACACGTGATAGCACGAACAAGGTCTAATAACGTCAGATATGTGTGTGTGTATATATGATAGCAGAATGAGAGAGGAATATACAGGGATTTGTAATTCGAATTATCTGTTTTTGCTATTTAGACTTTTTTCCATCTCATTATAGGATAGTCACTTCCGACAGAGAAAAAAACAGACAAATATCTGAAATGTCATGTGGATGTTCATTCATGCAGCTCCTTGTAACGAGAAAAAAAGGATAACATTGAAAGTTTTTCATCGCTGAGACGATTTAGATTGTTTTCTTGGAGAATTTTCTGAGATGGAACATGACCAACAAATCATCAAAGATTTGGTCATATGTTGTCAAAAAGAATACGAGAGCAACAATCAAGAAATGGAAATTCTCAATAAGTTTCAACGAATCTATCACCTATTGAAAGCTATTGCGTGGTTTACACGTCAGTGCTTCACGTACAAAATGCTCAACAGGCATTACAAACAAAAGGAAAAAACCATAAGCATTAGATCTAGCAAGATCGTTATTATATAGTAATGACGATCGATGTTCGTCATCAAAATTTCTACAACCTACAGAAAAACAACAATTAAGTTATTAAGAAAAAACCGCATCATTTAATTCAATTTTAGTTGAGTCATTATAAGATAAAAATCTTGCACATGATGGATGCTTTTCAAACCATCCACTATCACAATAAGTTAGAATACTAAATCATAATGAGCTTGACATGAATCTGTGATCGATGCACAGTATGAAGCAGAGATGTCCATCGCGCCGCCGCCGCGGCCGCGGTTGGCGGCGCGGCAGCGGCAGGTTTCTCAAAAATTCATCGCGGCAGTGACGCGGCAGCGGCAAAGTTTTTAAAAATTCACCGCGGCAGTGGGGCGACAGCGACAGAATTTTTTTCGAGGACATTGGAAAACTGCATGAATTTGATAGAATTTCATTGTTTACAAAGGAAACACTCTGAGACTGAATGAATCTGAGGAACTAGTACCAATATTTCTCGTCCCATATAGTTGCTGTAGTGAAATTCGAAACACTTTTTTGAAAACCATCGCGGCAGCGGTGCGGCAGTGGCAAGTTTATTACTCGTCGCGGCGCGGTAGCGCCGCGGCGACATTTTTTATAGACCATCGCGGCGCGGCAGCGCCGCGGCAGCGCCGCGACGACTTTTTTTATAAACCGTCGCGGCGCGGCAGCGGCAGATTTTCAGCCGCGATGGACATCTCTGGTATGAAGCCATAATAGGATCACTAGAAGAAAAACAAAAATATTTTTTCTATCAAATATGTTTTTTTTTCTTACTTTAAGAAACATACTCAACTGGATATTTAACATTTGTATCAACTTTAAAACTTGAAACAGACAACTATCCATATAATGAGTCATGATAATATTTACATCGTTTACTATATATAATAAGAATTCGTGGTAGGTGTATGTGCTCTCCTGTGAGTTTTCTCTTCACCCATACTTTTATTCAACTTAAGCTTGAATCGATACGAAAGTTCACAACTGTACGATTAAGGTGCTTTAGTAGACTATTTTATAGATTGCTTTTCTTATATGGGTTGATAGCGTTCTTTTAGTTTGACATCGAATTCTTTTAGGTCTCATGTTTAATGTGAATTCACCGGCAAATGCTTAATGTAGATATCTATACGAACAAAATGTTCAAATGCAGTTAAAGAGAAATTTTCTTATTTATTTGTTGTTTGTTCTAAATGAATAAATATAAAAGAAATTAAATTAATCATACACATTACATTATAATATAAGCAGGCAATGTGAGCGTAAATTATGGGATGATATTCTAGGTGATAGATGTTGGTCAAGGTTTATTCTGTTGTTATATATTTATGAAGTTGTATCAAGTCTGACGATGATCTTTAACATAAGATCGATAATTCACATAATTTCTTTTATATTTATCCATCTAGAACAAACAACAAATAAATGATAAAATTTCTCTTTAGCTGCATTTGAACATTTTGTTTGTATAGTATTTAAAAACGCTCATAATCATTCATGTTACATTTAATAATTTTTTATTTGTATTCTTAGCGTCAACTATTCGTGAATATTTGCGTAAATTTCTCCTATCTAGAAGCTATATTTTTTACATGAAAAATAAGATTCAAAATCAATTTATCATTGATAGAACGATAAAAAAAGATCTTAATCTGTCTTGACTAACATGCATTCATGATTAAATTATATTCGCTTTGATCAAACACAGGAAAACAGGATGGTTTCCATGTTGGTTAATGAAATCAATCATCATAGTTTTTTATTTTTATTTTATTATTTGAATGAATTTTCAAGTGATGATTTGAGAAAGATTAATATTATTTGAAGAGAAATCCTAAGTCATATTCTTGGACAATCATATCAATCAACAAACTATATTGATACAAGATCATTACTAAAAGTGTATAGAAATCATTTCAAAGATTTGTAGAATCATGTTAATTAAATTTAAGTTTATCAAAGAATTTTATTTCAAATTTTATGAATCAATAAGATCTTTTTTTTTATCATGGATTATAGATTGATTTATTATTACAAATTTAATAAACTTTCATTGACATGATCTATGGCGACATCTAGATAATGAAACCCACGTGATTTATTATTGACAGAAAAAAATAGAATATACTATTTAATTATTCTTAGTTAGGTTATTCTTTTTAAACAAATTCAAAGTATATATAAAACTAAATAAAATAATATAAAATGAAAGTTCAATGGATCATTTAAAGACGAATAAAATATTATTTTGTTCTACAACTTTTAACACTCGTTCCGAGTGGATCGGGAGTTCTTTTATTTTTATTTTTTGTTCATTAGATCTTGTCTGTATTCAATTCATTTTTTCTTGTTTTCCTAAAAGATTTTATTTAATTAATTTTTTTTTATTGTTATTTAATAACAAGAAGCTTTTTTTTTTAGATTTATGAGAATGATGTTAACTCGCTCTGCATATAACAATGCAGCACTTCGATGTGCTACATTTTCTTTGCGTATGCTTAAACGGCCTTCATCTTCGTATAATCAAGTTGCTTCTTTTATTCATATATCACAAAAAAGAACAACTAATGTTCCAATTTCAGCAATAAACAATTCCACATTGGTAAATTTTCTATTAAAAAAAGAAAAAAAACTTTATATATATTTAAATTTCGATGTTTAGCATTTTGGTTGTCGTTCATTTTCACTATCATTATCACGATTATCATCTGTTGTTCCATTTAAATTAGCTGATATTGGTGAAGGTATACGTGAAGTTGAAGTTAAAGAATGGTTTGTTTATTCATATTAAATTTTCTTTTAAATAAAAAACAAGAAAAAAAAACAAATTCTTCAGGTATACAAAAGTTGGTGATACTGTTAAACAATTTGATAAAATTTGCGAAGTTCAATCTGATAAAGCAAATGTAACAATAACATCCCGTTATGATGGAAAAATAACTAAAATTTATTATAAAGTTGGTGATACAGCTATAGTTGGTGAACCACTTGTTGATATTAAACTTGAAGAAGGAGTTGATGTACCAGTTGGAACTAAAAGTAAATAATTAAGTTTTTAAATAAATTAAATCAAAATTTAGTTTTTTATTAAGCTGCAACTGTTACTCCGGAAGAACCACCGAATATTGAAGTATCAAGTAAAACACCATCATCAAATCTTTTAGCTGCGCCTGCAGTTAGACGATTCGCTAAAGAATTACAAGTAAATAAAGAAGAAAAAAATTGTTTTTTTTTCTTCATTTTAATGATACTTCTACGGTTTTTGTTAAAATTAGATTTCATTAGATGATGTTCAAGGTACAGGAAAAGATGGAAGAATTTTAAAAGAAGATTTATTAAATTATAAATCTGAAACATCAACACCATCAAAAGCTGCTGCTCCAATTAGTTTGTTTTATATATTAAGACAGAAAACAAAAACTGAAAATTTATTCTTTTTAATTTCTTAAAAGGTTCACCACCACCACCATCATCACCACCAACAGTTAAAGAAACTACTCCAACAATAAAACTTCAACCACCATCAACAACTCCAGTAGCAGATCGAAATGAACCAATAAAAGGTATTCGTAAAGCAATGGTTAAAACAATGACTCAAGCAAATTCCGTACCACATTTTACATATTCTGATGAATATGATATGACACAATTAGTTAAATTAAGAAAACAATTAAAAAAAGAAAATAAAGATATTAAAATGTCTTATTTACCATTTATAATTAAAGCATGTTCACAAGCTTTACATAATTATCCAATTCTTAATGCATATGTGGATTCAAAATGTGAAAATATTACGTATAAAGTATGATTAACAAAAAATAAATAAATAAATAAACTTTTATTTTAATAAGATTTTATTAAATAAAAGGGTTCGCATAATATTGGCATTGCAATGGATACAAAAGATGGATTATTAGTACCGAATATTAAAAATGTTCAACAATTATCAATAAATCAAATTTCCAATGAACTTAATCGTCTTCAACAGCTTGGAAAAGCTGGAAAATTATCAACAGATGATTTGACAGGAGGAACTTTTTCATTATCAAATATTGGAGCAGTAAGAAATGTTTTTATTCCAGTTATTAGATATATTATAAAACAAAATTGATTGAGCTTTCCGATGAATGATTGAAAAGGATAAATGAAGAGTTTATTGTATGGTTTGAATGTTGGTTTTTTTTTGTGAGAAACGAATGGGTATAATATAGATTATTCTAAAACGGTTTCACTACAGTTTATTTATATTGGCAATCGTTAATGGAGAAGAGATCCATACTGAGATCATTCCAAACAATAGAGGCTACCTCGTGCCTCAAGATTACAGCGGATTGAAGTACTCTATTTGTAACACAATATAGACATGCGCAAATCTTTATTCATTAATAAGAAAATGGAGGTTAATGCTTTTAAATAGTGAAAAACCAGAAAAATGTTAAAAAAAGGCATTTTTTTACCCTGGGATAAACACCAGTATTTCCGTCTTAAATCCTTTGCATTAAGACCTATCGACCTCGAATTGCTGCTTGCAATCAAAGTTTACTGAATTCTATGTCTAATCAACGTATCAAGCAAAATAATTGAATCTTGTGCGTCTTTTACTCAGTAGCGGATAGATATCAGCGTGACCGCCGCGACTCATGGTCACGGTCACTGTCGTGATCGTGCAGCGTGACCAATTTTTGAAAAAACATCGTGACCGTGACCAAACTCATCGTGACTGTAATATAACCGTGATCAAAAATTATTGGTCACATCGATGTCTAGTAGCGGAACTGCTTGCGACTACTGTAGAATAAGTTGATGAGTATGCTATGATTGATGAGCCTGAGACGTTGTAAAGATTAAAAGAAGGTAGGCATGTAATAACAATTTTTGGTAAAATTTCAAGAGAGAAACGTAAAATATAAAAATAATTTGCTGCGTTTGCCGAGTAAAACTAAAAATTTTCAATTATTAGGAAAATAATATAAACTCCGGCCAGTTTTTTACTCACATTTTCTCTTCCGGAGAAGCAGTTCAAAAATTCCTTAGGGCGAACATCTACTTTTGAAAGCACGAACATTTAGTGTATAGCATAATAATCAAAAATTCCCGAAGGACACCGCTCCCACGCTGAAAAAAAATACATTGATTCCGACACAACACCTTCATTGCGTGACTGCTGATTATTATCGTAGAGTAATGAGGGAGTCTTTTTTGACAGCCAATAGCCGTAGAGTTGCCCCATGTTCATGGAACATTTTAAAAATCTCTATGGAGCGCATGATGGACCATTTTATTATTCGAGACGAACTGAGAGAAAATCAAAAAAATGATTTTGTGCTCATCGGACAAAACAAAAAGCGTACGAAACGCGTAAGCATAAACAAGAGTACGAAACAATCCGAGAGATCTATTTTTGATATTAACTATTATATTTCAAGGATCTTTTAGCAAGTGATCAAGTCCTTTTTGTTTTAAGTAAAAAAAAATGTTTCAAGTATGATGAAGCATGTATAAAAAAATAACGACATACAATTCTCTGCCATTTACATGAAATGTACGATCGTTGTTTTGAATATTCCTTTAATTAAAATATTATACAAACTTTGACAATTATGAGAATTATCTTTAACTAAAGACCCATTATTTAATTTCTTTACATATGTCTAACAAAAGTCTTTTACTAGAACATAATATCCTATGAAATGTTCAATGTAATCAAAATATTGTAAAGTTTTCATCCCTACGAACAAATTTTACACTTATTATTCAAATTTTAGTAGAAAACTCTAGTTCATTTTCAAATGATGATGCATTCTTTCTTTGTGAAATTATTTATGTTTGTAACATATATACCTTCCGGCATTGTTTTATTACATATTCCTATAAAAAGCATGCTAATAGGATTAAATTTCACTATATTAGAAAACTTGTTGAATTAGTCATTATATGGAAAATGAAAAGACGATCCGATAAGATTTATTATATAATGAGACAATAATAATTTAAAAAAGTCATATAACAAATTCTAGACATTAAAAAAAATATATAAATAATAAAGAAAATAACAAAGGTTGTCTATATGAATAAAACTGTATAATTGATTAATAAATTTACTTTTGAAACATTCTTTAGAAAGTCGAAATTTAAATCTGGAAATCAAAAATTTAAATTTAAATTTTATAATTTACATAGATTGGTGGAACCTATGCAGTACCTGTTCTTCTTTTACCTGAAGTAGCCATTGGTGCACTTGGTAAAATAGTGGTAAGATAATTATTTAGGTTTTTTTATTTCCAAGTTTCGTATTTATTTTAATATGTAGCGACGTGTAGTACCAGATGAAGAAGATGATGAAAGTTCATCATCAAGTTCAAGTGATGATGAATATTGTTCATGTCGAGTTCGTTCAATGATGTCCGTTAGTTGGTCAGCTGATCATCGTGTTATTGATGGGGCTACAATGGCTCGATTTTCTAATGCACTTAAATATTTACTTGAAAATCCGCTTCAACTTCTTCTAAACCAATAACTTATATTCTTTTTTTGTTTTTAAAAACACTATTCTGTTCGAAGACAGATATATATTTTCCCCCCCGTATTCGTTGCTTAAAACCTAACTTTTTATCTTTCTTCTTTTTTCTTTTTCTAGATAAATTTATTTGTAAAAATTATCTAATGGTTGATATATTTAAATCGGCTATTGATGCAGCATTTGGCGCTGGATCAAGTGCTCGTATATCAAATAATATGGGATTTGTTGGTGGATCATCAACAACAGCAAGTGGAGGAGTTAAAAGTGATTTTACTGGACAAATTGTTGAGGTTGGAAATATTCGATTGAGAGTTGGAAATCAAATAGCTGAAGGTTAATTGATTTTAAAATAGAAAAAAAAAAGATTTTCATTATTTGTTCTTGACTTTTTATTTGTTTCTTAGGTGGTTATGCATTAGTTTTTATTGCTTATGATGTTAAAACTAATAAAGAATATGCATTAAAAGTAAAATAATTTATTTATAAAAAGAAAGGAAAAAAAAATTTTTATTTTATTTCAGAGATTATTTGCTGCAGATGATAGTGCAAAAAAAGCTATTGCTCAAGAAATTTCATTTCTCGTATGTATATTAATTGAAGAACAGAGAGGCATGAAAGCCATTTTTTGACTTCCTTGAATTTTCCTCAGTTTATGACATTTTTGTTTCATGTTTTCATGAGAAATCACTTGGTAACAAAATCAAGCTTTTTCTAAAGCATCCAGAGGAAAGTGAAGCATGTAAATTTTCCCATAGTAAGACACCTTGAACTGAAAACTATATCAATCGACTACTTATTCTATAGCTTATCTTTGAGAAAGATTTCAGCTCGAACGATTAAGAGAGCCTCCCCGAAAAAAACGTCAATTTTGGTTAAATTTTGTCGATTTTGTGATTTCTCGCTCGTTAGATAGAGCTAAGTGTCTACTTTCGAATGCACTATAGTTTATTGATTTTATAACGAGGTTTAAGGATATTGTACAGGCTTTTCTCAACCTCCCATAGAAGAAAATAAGGTTTCTTTTAAAAAAGTTTTGTTTTTAACGTTCCCGTGCGTCTCAGATTTCTGTACCGTTTTAAACGCTAGAAAGCTGGCCTTGGTGCCAAACGGAAGGCAAAAATTAGCTCTACAACCCAACAGAGTTGAATTTGTCGATTTCCTCATTAATGTTTATAAGAAACTAACTTTTCCGGACCTACTGCCATCGGTTTTTTCATATATTATCAGAAAAATTTTCTAAAAACACAAGCTAGGAGAGAGAATCGAAAAATCGGGCCCTATTAAGTTGTAGCGCCACATATTGGCTACATTTTAAAACCAGCTTGAACTTTCTAGCATTCGAAATAGCGGAGAGATTTGGGATACACAGAAACCTAAATTTTGACTCATAACCTTATGCTAACTCTTTGTGTAGACTGAATCTATCGAGCTGAAATTTTTACTGTGAGGTGTCTACGTCTACTGAAAATTTCATCATGATTGGATGCTCAAAAAAAAATTTCATTTTAGAAGAGGGGGGAGTCCTTTTAAAGGAGTTGCTGAGTGCTGATATAAATATTGTTTCAAACGAGTATCACAATCACTTACTGATATTATCATTTCTATTGGTTTTTTCCTAAATATTTCGAGTTCAACTCTTTTAGAAATGAAGTAGAATTTCGTTTAGATACCATTTTTTTGCATTTTAGACTGATATTTAATAGATTTCAATTAGAAAGAGTACAGTTTGAGTCAAAATCAATAACATATTTAGAATCTTCATATAGAATTGAGTAGACTGGCATGTGTTTCTAAGTTTGGCATTGGATCTTTCTTTTCTTGAAAAATTCAACGGGGGTACCTAACCCTAAAAAATCAGTTCAATTAGGAAACTATTCGCACAATGAAAAATAAGTTCTGAACTCTTGAGACGTTACTAGAAGACCAAAGGACAGATAATTACACAATAAAAAAAAGTGCATTGATTATATTCATTTTTTTTGCCTGATCTCTGATGAACGCAAAACTTCGAAACTCAGTAAATGAGCTAAATAATGGCTCTTATCCGTTCGTGTCCTTTCGTTGTTTATTTGTATGTTTATTTTTAGCAAAAATTAAATGGGAATCCAAATATAGTTCCATATGTTGCGGCTGCATCAAATCAAGATACAACATTACGTCGTACAGAATATCTTCTTGTTACAGAATATTGTTCAGGTGGTCGATTATATGAAAAAGTTGTATATCGTAAAAATCCATTAGAAGTTGAACAAGTTATACAAATTTATTATCAAATTTGTCGTGCAGTTAAACATATGCATGAACAACAACCTCCTATTATACATCGAGATTTAAAAGTTGAAAATTGTCTTTTAACTTCAAAAGGTTTTATACAATTATGTGATTTTGGTTCAGCGACAACAAAAGTTTTTTTACCTGATGAAACATGGTCAGTTAAAAAACGAGATTATGTTGAAGATGAAATGACTAAAGTAACAACACCAATGTATAGAGCACCAGAAATGTTAGATACATATAATAATTATCCAATTAATGAACAAGTTGATATTTGGGTATTAGATATATATTATTCTAATTTATTTCTTCTTCCTACAATTTTATGAAATTTTAGGCACTTGGTTGTCTTTTGTATTATTTATGTTTTATTAATCATCCATTTGAAGATTCAGCTAAATTAAGAATTCTCAATGCAAAGTATACAATACCATCTAATAATACAAGATATATTGTACTTCATGATCTTATACGTAAGTTTATTTTAAGAAACAATGTGTGTGAAATGAAAGTATTTCTATTCCTGAAGAGTCTTGATGAATGTTTTAGACACCCGAAATTTTTCTTTGAATGGACAACTCGAAAATTTATGTAAAAAAAATGATAGCAGAATACATGGCTAATTTTTGCAATAAGTGACAACATTTTCAGATAGAAATCAACAAACTCTACCAAATACATACACATTTTAAGTGTAGTTTGATTTAATTTTTTGAGACCGTTTTGTGAAAATATTTTAATATAAAATTTAATTTTTATTCAAAAATCGCGATGTTTTTAAAATATTAAACATTTTATACTGTTTTCGTTCGTTGGAATAAGCATCGAATTCTGAATAAAACGGAATATTTTGGTTAATGAAAATTCTGATTTTGATTTTTCTCGAAAATTTTTCAGGTCAAAAAAGTTAACACATATTTTAAATTCTTAAGATATTATTTTTTTGGGTTTGGAATAAAATATTGATAAAATATGAAACGAAATATGATTATCGACAAATATAAAGCTCATGTATAAAATAATATTTTCAAATCTATATGTTTTGTAGCTGCGGAAAAAGTTATTTTTGTTTTCTTAAATTCAACGAAGATAATTCGACATTTCAAAGTACAAAGTGCAAAACTCGAAAGAAAAAAAAGGTCATGAATAAGTTATAGCATACGATATGACTAAAGTAAATAGAAAGCATAAAAATATACTTCAAATTTTGTTTCGTTTGATATACTTATCAGAATCGAGCGAGGAAGTAAAGAAATCCTATGAAAAGTCATGAAATAATTTCATTTTTCATTTTAAACATCAGAGAAAGCTCTACATTTTTATTTTTTTGATCACATAATGACACGAATGGACTAATTAATTGTTCAACATGAAAATATATATTTTTTTCGTTGCATCGTCGATAATTAACTTTCAGGAGGAATTTAACTGTTAATCAAGAGAAAATGTTTATTCTTATCATTCGTGAGAAATGGTATTGCAGTTAATTTCATTTCAATCAGATTCTAACTGGTTAGAGATGTAATAAAATGGTGGCAGAAACTAAGAACGATAATGAATATTGCACTTATAGAAAGATAGATAAGTGACAGGCTAATAGAAATGAGCCATAGAATAAAAAAATCTCTGATCTCTATAAAAGATTTGTGTATCATTTGATTAACATTAATGTTCAATTTTTATTTGATCGCACATTTTTTTATTTGGGATTAAAAATCCTTTTTTTTTATCTTGGTCTTTCACTTTTGTTAATAAAGAAGGCAAGAGTGAATGAAGCATACATTACATCTCTTTTGAGATTTTGGACAGTAATGTAATTTAACTAATTATAAAAATCAAAAGAAAGATTAATCTCTTAGCCAACGTTGGATCATGTTTGACTCATTCATAATCAGCAATATGAAAAATGGTCTATCTAAAATTATAAGTAGGTTTTTGGATTAATATAGAGAAAATAACAATATAACTACGAAAAAAAAAATATAAAAAACTCAGATGAACAATAAAGCCAATTCTTATGTGTCATTCAAGACGAATGTCTCATTTTAAACCCATTCTACATCTTCACAGTGAAATGACTTTACCCAAATTTATTTCTACCGGTGTCATATTCAACATCTGCATAAGCTATTCCGTTAGTTGACTCAAAACTAACTCTACTAGATTAGTATCAGGAAATAATGAGTTAAATAATATCCAATCGAACAGTTAAAATGGCAAGAGACACTTATATATATTTTATGTAGGATTCTAGTGGTTAGATGATATAATAAAAATCTTTCAAAAAGAGAATCTTATGATTGTCCAAGATTCGTAATATACAATATAATAAATTGATTAAATAATAAAAATATTTGTTTAGATACATTACTAAAAGTTGATCCTCGTCAACGACCAACAATTCATACATTAGTTGAAAATATTGAAGATTTAGCTATAGGAAATGATATTGGTCTTAATGAACCATTAACTTTTCTTTTTAATACCAATGAAACAATTAATTCAACTAATCCAACTACTGCTGCTGCTGCTGCTGCTCCTGTTGGAAATCCATCAGCTGGTAAGAAGAAAAAAAAATTTTCCTTGTTGAACAAAACAAATAAATAATTTATTTAGCTTCAGCAAGAGTACCAGTTGGTGGAAATCATCCATCATCAAATGCTGGTGTTAGCAGTTACATTCCATCATCAATAAAAGGTTTAAATACATCAGGAAAATCATGGATGAAAAGTATTATTGATACATCATCTAAAGTTATTAATGAAGGTGTTCAACAAGTCAAACAGTAAAAACTTTTTTTCTTTATTGATATTTTTTTTTTTTTGAAAATAATAATTTTCTTTTAAAGAACTTTGGCAACAAATACTACAACAAATATTACAGCAGGAAGTTCAATGGGTATTGGTCATCATCATCATTTTGAAGTTGATCTTAGTTATATTACGTCGAAAGTAATCGGTATGATTTAATGTATTGTTTAAGATTAAGTCTCATTTCAAGAAATTGATTTTGTTAGACGAAATGAAGAAGAAGAAGAATAAAGTTTTTTCTATTCTTCATGGATGAGTTCATTTTCATGTTTGTGCTTTCCTTGACTTCATCTTTCAATACTGATCTAAGATTCTACCGGTCAATTCGATAGATCTTTGGTCAGAAAATAGTAGGAACTTGGAAAGAAGAATATTGAAAACTTAGATATGGTATCTTTGCTTTCAAAATCGTATCATTCTCTAGTCGAAATCGGACGTATCTCATTCATCTGACTAAGTCCAGTACTGGTCAAAAATACACAAGCATTGGATTTTTTTAAACATTTAACTCAAATACAAGCAGTAGTTTGAATAGCTAATGAAGTTGTCTATCAAATGCATTCCATACTGAAATTTTCTAGACGGACTACGAGAGAGAGGTTTCTGACTAACCAAAAATGATAGTTTTCGAACTCCAGAAAACTATGTGACAAATAATTTTGAAGAGTACCATTTTAAAGAGCATAAAATTCTGAATGATATGAGAAATTGCCAGATTTCCTACGACCTTTCCTTAAAAAGTTATAGGGATCACAAAAAACTGCGCTTTTTAACAATATGCTATGATAAACTTCACTTTCTTTCATTTTTGTGATGCTTATAACATTTTAAGAAAAGGTCGTTGAAAATGTGACGACACTTCATTTTATTCAGAACTTTATACTCTTTAAGACGGTATTCTTTAAAAATAATTTCTATATAGTCTTCTTGAATGCAAAAACTACCGTTTTTGGTTTTGCAGAAATCTTTCTCTCATAGTCGATCTATGAAGTTACAATATGAAATGCATTTGTTAGAGAACTTTATTAATTATTCAAACTCGTATTTGAATTCCAGTTAAATGCTTCGTATCGTTGAAAAAAAAATACGTTAGTCTTATTTTTTTTTGACCAATACTATAGAAACTCTATTTGAAAGAAAAAAGTCAATCCTAAAATTCATGAAGTTTACTTTGCTCTATTGATAATTCTAAAAGTAAATATCTAATTCAAAATAGATAGAAAAATGAATTTTTGTTTTTTTTTTAGTAATGGCTACACCACGCGATAATCCATCTGAATTATCAGGTCGTCAATCAGCAGAATTAATTCGTGATTTACTCGATACAAAACATTCTCAATCATATATGTTATTTTCACTTGATCAACTTCAGCGTGGTCATCATTCCTATCGAAAAGAATTATTTCATAATAGAGTTTGTTTATTATTATTGAATAATTACTTTTTTATTTTAATTGTTTTCAATTTAGGTTATTGATTTACCATTATGTGATGAAAAACATTCTCCACGTTTAGTTGATCTATTATGTTTTTGTCATAACATTAGTTCATTCTTACTTGAATCACCATCAAATACAGCTGTACTTCATTGTTTTGTAAGTATTTTATTATTATTTTTTTCTTAATTTAAATTGTTTATTTAAATAAATAAAAGGATGGAAGAAATCAAATAGCTTTTGGAACATGTGCATTAATTGCATATCATGGAATATTTCAACAAGTTGATCATATTGTTCGATATTATGAATCACGTCGATGTGCACATCCATTTTTAACATTATCACAAAAAAGGTTTTGTTGTTGTTTTTTTATTTTTTTCAATTAAATTTTTAGAGAAATAATAATAATAATGTTTTAATAGATATATTCAATATTTATGTGATTTATCATGTGGCGTTATTGAAAAACCACATTTTACTGAATTAATGCTTAAAACAATAAATTTATCACCAGTACCATTATTTAATCGAGAAAGGTTTTTAATTAAAAATTTTTTTTATATTTTATCTATAAAATATTTTGTTTTTTCTATTTTAGAAATGGTTGTCGACCATATGTTGATGTTTTTAATCAAGATTATAAAAAAATATTTTCAACATATCAAGAAGCAAATAAACTTCGGTTAAAATTTATTTTTATTAATTTTTCAAATTTTAATGAATTTTCTTTTAGACTATTTTCTGCAACTGATGGTGTTTGTTTAATTCCATTGAATATTCCATTTAATGGTGATCTTACAATTCATGTATCACATGCGCCTGTGGGATTATCACTTCAAGCACATGTAAGATTTTTTTTTCTTTTATAAAACATACTTTTCCAACAATTACTGAATTTTTGCAGTCCGTTCTATTGAAAATTAGATAAACGAGATCCGAACAGTTGCTCGCCGGACACTTGCTTGCTGAACACTTGCTCGCTAGGATAGTTGTTCGCTAGAATAGTTGCTCGTTAGGATAATTGCTCTAGAATGGAATGATCGCTCAATCGTAAATGAAAGAATTCAGAACCAAATTGACTGTATCGATCGTTTTCGTTGGCGCTCAAGATGAACAGTAACATTTCCCATTAATTTATGGAATATGGTAGCACGTATGAAAAATTATATGCATCGAACAAATAACAACATGGAAGCATGGCATCGAAAATTGAACTGTGTATTTCAATGTAAACATCTCACATTATGAACATTTCTAGATAAATTAATCAAAGAAGAAAATAATGTATATTCGGATATCATCAATGCTATATCTGGTAGTCAACCATCAAAACGAATCCTTAAACCAACGATTACACAATTTAGTTCAAGATCCACATACAGACACCAAGGTTCAGTTAAAATACATCGGACATTTATTATCTTTGTAGAGTGTCGTGTTTGTTTTCTGTTGTTAGTATTAAAGAATATTGTCATATATCTCATACATATATTTACTTCGAAGCATTTTTACGAGCAAGTGCCCTAGCGAGCAAATGTCCTAAATCCGAGGTAAACATTGAGAATTTCGATTAAATTATAAATTGGAATAGATTTGACTAGAATTCTTACGTTAGTTTTTTTTTCTTAGCCTAGAATTGAGAAATCTATTAAACGTTAATATAATTGTTTTAGGATGGTGGAATTCGTATATGCGAATTGACAATCAATTCAAATTTTTGCCCGTTAAATCATTCGGAATTATCTTATTCAAGGTATTTGAAATAAAACAATAAGAAAATTTAGATTTTTTTTTCTAAGTAAAAAATATTTATTAAGATATGAATTGGATGGTGCTGAGCAAACTGAAAAATATCCACCATCATTTCGTCTAACATTGGATACAATAGCGTCAAAAAAAGCTTCACCAAATGATCAAGAGGCTATGTCAAAACAATTAGATAATACAATTAAAAAACCACAATGTTTATTCAAAGATGAAAACGAATTTCGACATACTATTGATGAATATGGTAAAGAAAAAAAAAAAGATTTAATTTTGTTTTTCTTTTATTTTAAAAAATTAATTTTTTTAAAAACAAAATAGAAAAACATTTTAAAATTTCAATTGGTATGATTGCTGTTGTCTATATTGATGTTGTTCTTTGTTAATATGAAAAATAAAATCTAAATTATTTCTTTTTTTTCTATAATTAGGTGATGGTCATCAATATCATGGAACTTATAAAATAGAATCACCATCACCTAATCGTTCAACTAAACTCAATGTTGAACAACCAATATCTAATATTAGCAATACATCTTCACCTGAATTAAATCGTGATTCATCTTCCACACCTCAATCAACATCAACTTCATTTCCTAATTCATTTCAAGAACAACAAATTTTATCAAATCCTTCATTACAAGAAGAATCACAAACGAAAGATGATATAGCTGTTGGTACTCTTCTTGATATAACTGGTGATGATACACATCATTCTCAATCTCAACCAATAAATATAACAAATACAGAAAATGATTTATTAAATTTACATCTTGATACTCAAACAAATTATTCTACACCAACAATAAAAACAACAGATTTACTTGGTGTTGATTTTAATTCAATGTCATTAGATAAACCAATATTACATCGAAATGCATCTGAAGTTATTTTACCACCACCAATTCAAGCAACAACAATTAATAAAACAGAAATTAAATCTTCTTCAAATCAAAATATTAATCGTTTAGATCCATTTCAAGATTTATTTTCATCATCAACAACACAAAAAACATCAAGTAACGAAAGTCTTGCTACAAAACAAGCAGCTGGTAAGAATATTTCCTATATAGATGTCGCACATTTACAATATTTCTCGTCATTCACCGTTTTGTTTCTCTTTCTATCGTTTCAATATATAAGAAAATGTTAGACTAAATTCATCGTCCCACTTCGGTGGGACATATAATAAAATTGGAACGATACAGAGAAGATTAGCATGGCCCCTGCGCAAGGATGACACGCAAAATCGTGAAGCGTTCCATATTTTTTTTTGCATTTTTTTTTAGCTACAGCTAAGTTAACCAATACACCACCAACATCTACAACATCAATTCCGCCTTATAATATCAATCAATCAAGTAAACCTGTCACTCCACCAACACAACAACCCAGTAAACCTGCTACTCCACCAACACAACCAAAACAACAACCAAGTGAGCATTAGTCTTAACTTATTGGCAATGATCATCTGAAACGAATATTTAGTTTTGCAATAGAAAGAGTCAATTATGAAAGATAACTTGTTGAGAATTTATTATCTTTGAATCGTATCAAAAAGTTTATTAGTCATATCTTTAAAAACAAATTTTTATTCAATATAAACAGATGAACAACGAAAAGGGATATACTTTCTTTGTATTGTTATCTCTTAGATCAGGTCTTGCGTATTGTAACACTTTCTGATTGAGATACCGTTACCTGTAATACTTGATCGAACTGTCTAGGTGGTTTTTATTCTTTTGTTCTATTTAATGAAAAAACAAAACCGATCCGTTTTAAAACTTAATCGTAAATAACGAATGAGTTACTATGAAAATGTTCATATTAAAATTAGATCCATACGAACATGAAATTTGTCTATCTATGTTTTGTTTTCCAATGAACAGACATCTATAAAGTCGTCGTTTTGTTACTTTATAGAGTTTTTTATTATACACTGAAGCATCTATCATCATGTAAGTATATAGTACGATAAGTAAATGAGAAGTGAATAGGAATTATTTCGGATCGTATTATAAAAACAAAAATGACTAACGACGATTATTGGTGATAACTAAATCAAAAAAAAAAGATAAATAAAATTAGAGAATAGAAAACAGCTAATATATTAACATTTCCCTCAAACTAGTTTAATCAGTATTTTTAGTGTTTGAACATCAATAATAATAATATTTTATTTTTAGATCTAGTTAAACCAAACCCAAGTTCATCTCGTCCTCAATCATCTCCATTTGATTTTGATACATTAGTTCGTGAACAATCTGGAATGTCGGATTGGGGTTCAAAAGCACGACAAGGCACAGAATCTATTGGTGTTATTCGTAAAGCTGAATTAGTTAAAGAAATTGATCCAATTGTTCTTAAAGTATGTTTTATTTATTTATTTATTTATCTTGTATTTCTATTTAAATAAATCAAATAGGTTCGAGAATGGACTGAAGGAAAAAAGAGAAATATTCGAGCATTATTATGTTCATTATTAACTGTTACATGGCCTGAATGTACTTGGAGAGGATGTCAAATGCATGAATTAGTTACACCCGACCAAGTCAAAAAAGTTTATAGAAAAGCAGTACTTCATATTCATCCGGATAAAGTAAGAACAAAATTATTGTTTTTCTTTTTTTGTTTTTCATTTCAAATTAAAAATTTTTATTTTGTTTTTTTTTTAAAGCTTCGTGATGATCCAAATGAAGAACTAGCAAGGTTAATATTTGTGGAACTTAATGAAGCATGGTCTCAATTTGAACGGGAAACAAGTTAATCATCTGAACATTCCATTACTCGATTTCCTTTTTTTTGTTCTCCTTTTATTTTATGCTGTGTGCAATTCATGTGTATTCATAGTGTCACCTTGTTCTAATAGACAAAAAAAAGCACAAAAAATACATTTCACCTTCTTTTAATTCTCAATATTTTTACCAGCTAACTGTGTTCGTTTGTGTATAATTATATATTTCCATTAATCTGTTTGTTTCCGTCTTCTTTTCTTTTTGTGTTTACGTATTAAAAATAAAATAAATCTAATAACTATGATAAAGAAAATTTATTGTTCATAGTTGAAGATATTTAAACTATTTCGTTTGTCAAAGATGTCATTTTGCAATATAAAAATGCGTTCTATAAACTTTGGTTCCGCCGAGTTATTATTATTGAAAAATCAGCACTGCCGATGTGATACAAAAAAGAACAAAAGTTTTCAATGCATGCGCTTCTATTTACTAAACGTGCTAATTTAAAGAGTATTTTTCAGGCTACAAAATCTCTACGAAAAGTTTTTCAATAAAAAGTTGAAATTATTCATTGTGAGTGACGTGAGTGATGATGACGAATATAGAAACGAAAAATCCCCTTGTAACCGAATGAGAAATCTAACAATCAATTCTAAATGGTACAAAATCTTCTTGGGAATAGCGAGATAATTGAAAAACTAAAAGTCTCGTTCCGTAAAGTATAGTTTATAGCATGGAGACTATCCTGAAATTCTTGAACTTTTCTGACAGAGAGTTATTCAATAATTAAATTTTGATTTACAAGGCGGAAAGTGTAGATTTGGAGTCTTTAGTACCTGTCGATACTGAAAATTCTGTGGCGTTGATATATATTTGAAATTAGACTGGGAAATTAAGGTGATCAATTTTACTTTTTCAAAGTTTTTTTTCTAGCACATTATCATAAAGATTAACGAAAAAAAAGCTATAGACAAAATTATTTAAGATTATTTCGACAATTGTTTCAAAAGGTGGCACTCTATGTCGACTTTCTTCATGCCAAAAATAAAAAAAGCAAACTCAAAGAGGAGCAACAACATACTCTCTATTCGATACAATCTTCATCGATTCTCCAATTGATTTATTATTAATCATCAATATTAAAAATGAAAAAGTGAGATAAACAAAAACAGATAATAGATATAAGCATAATTAATAACGAGTTGATAACTTACTTAAAAATAAAAAAAACTTCTAGCTCACATAAGATTTGGTACATCAATTTGAAGGTAAATTTACTAAATATTCAAAATTAGAAATTCTAGATGAGAAAACTTTTTCTAAGTTCTGATCAATAGAATGTAATACGCTACTTGTACATACAACACCAGCAATGAGAATAAGGGTGAAATCTATGACCAGAAAGGATTTGATCGGGACTACGAGAAAAAAAAGTTGTCTCGATTTGAATTAAAGAATATTGTTATATATTCTATGATTTTAAGAGAATTATCTTACAAATGAAATCAATGAGAACATTTATTGAAGAGTAATGACAGAAAAAAGTTCTAATTATCAACAAAATAAATTTAAAAAAAATAAATATTGAAGAATTATTTTTAGATGTGACACAAATAAATTCTGGAAGAGTTTTCTCTAGGTCAAAATCAAGACCAAAAATGACTTGATCCTGCACACCTTTGTTTTCAACATTTAACCACGAAACTAATATGAATAAGATTTGAGATTTCATTGTAAATAAGAATTCTTACTGAGATATATACGGAAAATATTTTTTTTCGTGGATTAATCTTAATTATTCTTCATTTTTATTATAATTTCTATTTGAATAATTGATTTAGTAATTTGAAAATCAAACTATGGCATTAAACTCATCTTTATCTGCTGCTGATCATATTCAAAAATTAATTCATGATTATCCAGTTGTAATTTTTTCGAAATCTAATTGTCCTTATTGTCATAAAGCAAAAAAAATTTTATCAAAATATACATTAGATAATAAATATTATGTTCTTGAACTTAATCAATTATCAAATACTGATGAATATCAAACAGAATTACAAAAATTAACAAATGATAGAACTGTACCACGTATATTTATTGATGGAAAATGTATTGGTGATGAAGAAGATCTTGAAAATTTAGAAAAAACAGGTGATTTGAAAAAACAATTAGAAGCAATTAAAGATTTATAAACGAATTTTATATGTATAATAATCAAGCATTGTTTTCAAAAAATAAATTCTAGTCAAGCTATAGACATTTTTTTTTATAACATTAGCAGGCATATATCGACACTGAAAAGTATTTGATTGAATGAACACCTACGGTAATTCTCAAAATGATTCATCTAGATTTATTTCCAAAATATAGAGATTTTTATGTTTGAAAATGAAAATGATTACTAGTTTTCCAACTATAGGATCTCTGAAAAAGCAAAAACTAAGTTTTTTCAGCTTCAGTTCTCTACACCGTTTTTTTTTGACCGAGATATATCAAACTTATGGACAACCACAAAAATGATATTTTCATACTAAATAACAGAAAAGAAAAGAAACCTGAGTGAATAATTTTGGAAGCCACTGTAGATCGTACAAACTTTTCAAAGAAACTTTCAATATTTTTCTATTTATCAAATGATTGTAAAATAGATTATTTTATTCGTTTATAATTCAACATTTTTATATAATCTTATTCATTTTCTATGACAATGTTTTTTCATTATACAGTCCATGTACTACTTTTACGATCATCATAATTCCATGTTTCATCATTTTGATGCCTGCATCGTATCCATAAAAAACCGATTATAGCTAATGCAATCACACTAACGAATACTAACATAATTGTGCTGCTTCTAAAATATAAAACAAAAAGAAAAACTAGTCATAAAATATTATTCTTTGTTCTTGTTTTTCTTTGATTAGGTCAAGTTGTTTTAAAATTTGTATAGAAATAGACGATTTTTATTATCATGTTATTAATCAAAAATATGATCAAATTTTAAATAAAATCGCTATTATTAAAGTATAAATAATTTAATTGATCATACGGTGACATTGATGTTGAAGATTTCTCTGATCTTTCATTAATATTATCGTCAGTATCGGACGGCAATGTCGTAAGACGACGCGGAATACCATCATCAACAGCCATTTTTCTTTGAAGACAAATTGGTGATAATTGTTCATTAGGACAATAATATGGTGAAATACCACAGTGAGGTGGTTGACAATTTGGATTAATTGTTGGCTGAGGTGGTGCTATTATATATGATAGTTATGCTTACTCTATTAGGTAGAAAATGCTTACGAGATGGTTTTCTATCAAGAAATTTATTGACTATAGGTGCAACCTGATCCACTACGCCTTCTACAAAAGTTAATATGGTTGTAATAACATTCATAATTACTTTCATATCCACCATTATAATTAATCTGTATATCGTAAAAAGAAAAAACAACGCTCGAAATCAACAAAACAACCGATATTTCAAAAAAAAAAAAAAGAAAGAAAAAAAATCAATTGAATATAAAGAGTTGATGGCGCTGAGTTTTAATTTAGACTGTAACTACAATAGTTTAATAGTCATTACAATAGACGTCAAAAGTTTCACATCACTTTTTTGTTTTAAGCCGTGTATTTAAACTATACAACATTAATTTAATTTGACTACATGCATGTATAGTAGCAGGCGAGTACTATATCCATACACCTGTTTACTATGATAAAGAAAACAAACTTCAGTACTAAGAAAAAAGGATAGGACAAAAGAGACAAAATGATATTTTTGTTATAAAGAATCCTGGCGGATCTGTTGATCTATTCAGAATTGAGAAATCACATATACCATGTTGTAGAACAAGTCTAGACGCGTCGAATGATATATAGTAAATGGTATTTTCATAAGATTTTGAAGAAACTAGAGTCAATTTACTGATAAATGACTATGCATCCACAGCATGATCAATTGTTGATCATTGTAATCCTTGATATTAGTCGAAAGTGTTTGTAAAAAAATTTCTTATTTACAGTTTTCTATAGCTTTTAACGGGCTACAAGGTCATATACTTAACATCAGCAATAGGGAAAAATACGATTTTTTGATGATTTACCATCATTATTCGCTAATAATGACTCTTAGTATATTCAATAGTGTCAACCATAACAGATGTGATCAAATATCAAACTTTCTCAGAAATCGCCTGTGATGTAGTTAGCACTGCAAAAAAAAACACTGTTTAAAAGTTGGAGTGCTAGTACGATTGAAAGGAAGTCTCGCATCCACACTCACACTCGCGGCTTCCGCCACAACTGGTAAACAATGATTGAGTACGTTTACATGGTAATTGAGAACAGCAGAAGTCCAACTCCTTTCCCAGAGTTCCTCAATAATGGAAAAAAAATACTGAATAGGATTCAGAACACAGCTTAGATTATTCTAAAATGTTCTAAAGCCTTTCTCGAAGTTGGAATACATTAGTGAATATTTTAAATAGTGCAGTATAATAGACTACAATATGATGTAAAACTCTCAAGAAAAATCAGCTATTTTTATTTCGTTAGAATCACATGGTGTATTTTTAAAGAAAAAGAAATTATTTTGAAGATTCAATTGATCTTGCCAATAAATTGATTGAGAAAGTTATTCCTTAACAAAATTTTTTGAAAATTACTTTAATTTTATCAATAAATTGTTCGATAAAATGATTTAAAGAAAAAAATATTTAATGTACCGAACTTAGGTTATTATTGAATTGTATTATTGTTTGACAGAGAAAGAGTTTAAAATGTACTTCAAAAGTATACATATATGGGATATGAATCATCTATTAGAACATGATTGTACATTGAATTATGCAAGAAAATTTCGAAGAACAAAATCATACTTATTGACAAACATGTTCGTTTATTTTTGGATAAATACTCGAAATAGCTTTTAAATCAAATTATAATGTTGAACTTTATTTATTTCCACCACCACAATTTCAATATGGCTCATTTGCTTATGATACTCAATTTAATCTCGGTAAAAAATAAAACAAACTTGAATAGAATATAACAAATAATGCATTGATTTTTTTAAGAGATAAGCAACCTAAGTGTGATCTTCATTTTGAATGTTTACATATAACTCAATCTGTCGCTGAAGAAATATTTTCATATAATCGATTTAGTGATTATCATCTTGATATAACTCATGAATCATTAATATTATCAACAAAACAATAACATTATAGCAAAGAAGATTTTGTTGATGTTCTCAGATATCGAAAATCGAAACTAGTCATGCCGAATTTGTACAAAATCTTTATTAATCGATATCTATTCTATGAGTATGAATGTGAATGTAAATACTCTTTTCAGTCAAACCTCACACCCACATTCCAACGATAATGGTTAAGTATTTCTGAGAACGAAAATCTTTCAAGTTCAATTTATTGCAATAATTTTCATCTAATCTTTTATTAGTCTTAAGTCTGAATCGTTTTTATATATCCAATTATCATCATGTAATTGATTTTCACTATGATCATCTAGATAATGTCCACATGTTTACTACAAAAGTGTCTACTACAATCAGTTAAAAAAGAAAATGTTTCAGAATATCATCTAAATAATTATTGAGCAGATCATGAATAGCTAATTCTTACATGTAAAGCAATGAGTTTTTCTTTAATATTAACACTTATCAAAGTTTCATCACTTATTTTAGTAAGGTTTATTAGTACATTTATTGACAACAGCTCGTCTCGAAAATAGTCTTATATCGTCAGGTTATACAATTGTTGTAAATATTGTTCGATTCATTTTTGAATCAAATTGTACAGTTCGAACAGGAGCAAGTATTTGAGATTTTAATTCTTTTTTATGAAATTCATATGAAAACAAAGAGCAGCTGTTGGAAAAATTAATTATTAATCAAATGTTATTGTTGGTAAACGAGTAATGGTTGAACTTATACAAAAGAAAAATTTAATAATAATCGATACTAAAATTCGACTTTCTCAAGATGCAAATATATTAATTGGAATCAAAATTACTCAAGAAAAACTACATGAATAATATTTTAATTTATTTTTATGTTGATATCTTCGTTTTATTTTATTCAGATAACAAAGAAATAGCTATTATTTACCATATATGACAAATGTCATTTAAAGAAACATGCTTTATTCAAAAACAAATACTTCTCGTTACGACGACGATCGTCGAAATAAACATGTTGACATATATACGAGGTGTTAAAAATAAAATAACCTTTTCATGAAAGATACACATAAAATTTTTTACGATGCGCATCACCTTATAGCGATCACTCGAGGTTTTTTTCTTTCTCGAATTCTACATTTAAAGTCCACATTTGGTAATGCAATGGTCTTAAGAACGACACATTGTCTGATGCTTGTTGAAATGTCATTAAAGTCATTGAGATCTCTGTATCATATAAATTTTAAGCAATTTTCAGTATGATGTTTTGCTCGCCTAAAATAAAATCTGAATATTATAAATACTCTATAGTCTTAGCAATGATTAATTATCGCTAGTACTAATGATTTGACATTGTTTTTGTTAACTAACAGACTTCTATAGGATACTACTAATAATACCGTTTATTATGGTTATGCAAGAAAAAACGAGAGTGAAAAATATCAAAGATTTGTAGAGAAAACAGAACAAAATTTTCAAGACGTAGATAACAATGAATATTTGATATAAATATAAACGACTACAATCTCATGCATTTGTATCAATACAACAGGCAAAGCTTATATACAGAAGACGTTTAAGGTCGATATTTATCAACTTGAAACAAAATGTTTGGTGAAACATGATATAGTTTCCTAGCAATTTCACAATATGAACAAATTGAATTAAGGAATGTATTTTTTTTTTCCATAATAACCAGAGCAAGATTAAATATAAATTCAACAATGACTTTCAGTAATAATAGTAAATTTTCATTATTCGATAGGTACTAAGAGTTCTTGTTATCTGTGCAATGTCAAAAACTTAATCGAAATTCAAAATACTTTGCACCTTTCTCGAACTTTGTGCTATGCTCAGATGTTGTCTAGTTTTGAGATAAGTTCAGAATATTTTGAGTGATCTTGTTTATACAGACATTTTTTTACTCCAATACAATTTGTAATTTGTGTTTCACAATCGTAGACAACTTAAATTCATTCATTCATATAATTATTCTAATTCTAATTATGATAAATATAGACAATTCATTTAAAATAAAAAATAAAACTGTAAGCAATGCAGAATAGTATTATTATCTTGCTCTTTTATCTATGTGAAGTAAAACGAACCAAAATAAGATAATGCGAAGTACACACTTCTATTGACATTATCACATCGAAAAGAAGAAAATGAAAAAAAAGAAATAAAAGATCAGAATTAATGAGATCATAGAGTATCAAATAAAAGATTCTTCATCGATGATCAAGATTAAAAAAGATCACATTCATATAAGCTTTCTTATTCAATTAATGTAGAACTTATTATGCAAAAGGATTTATGTAATTTATCTTGAATCTTCGAAGACAATTTTTTACTGGTTGACAATAACTAAGATTAAAATTTCGTTTGCATTCTCAATTCTATGTTATGACATGCAAAATGTACACATTTGAAAAAGAAGATATCATCACGTGAAATGTTACGTATCATAAGAGAAAGGGCAAATAAGGGAATGAAGACTTCATATATATAAAGGGTGTCCCATAATGACTGATGATGAATTGTTAATGATATTTTTCATACTTTTCTTGACGTAGAGAACTGAAATCTTTATCACATATACATCTAATTAAGATAAATTATTTCTGATAGTTTTAGCCCTCTAGTTATGTTCAGGTCTTTATGTCAAGAAAAAGTATGAAAAATATCATTAACAATTTATCCTTAATTATTATGAAACACTCTTTTATGTATTTCACCAGTAGTTATAGCTAATGAGCTGAAACTATCAAAAATAAAATACCTTGATTTGATATATATGTGACAAAAATTTCAGGTCTCTACGTCAAGAAAAAGTATGAAAAATATCATTAACTATTTATCATCAATTATTATGGGACACCCTTTATATATGTATATAAATCATCATATAGCAAAACTCAAGAATTGAAGAAAGAAAGAATATGTATATTAAAGTTTGACTTTATTCTAGATGCTCTGTAACATAATTCATTCATCTGATGTTCGTCCCGGTGATCATTTATATCGATATCGATGGTTTGAAATACAACAAGGTGTTGCCGTTCAATTTCCAAAATTATCAACCATATTTGTTATTACATATTATAAAAACACACTTACACTGGTTACTCTAAAAGAATTTAAAGGACAAAGTTGTTTAAAACGTGTGACCTATAAACAAGACAATAATAATTATGCAAATAAACTGAAATTTAATCGCCGTCGACCATCAGAAGAAATAGTTGAAAATGCTTTTCTTCTACTCAATTGGATAAAAATTTCACCTGATCGTGTTAAATCACTTCTTGGTAATGATCTATCTCAATTCGCTCGTAAATGCTGTACAACAGTTCATCAAGAATGGCATAATGCTTTTCATCCAAATCCAGAACACACATCTACAAAAAAACATTTTGACACAAGTATTTCATATATATAAATATTTTAAAAGTATTTAATTAATTTAACATTATTCTAGAACAAATATCTCGTAATAATGATTCATTCAATGCTGCACTTATGTGTGGAATTCCTTTTCGTCAAGCTTCAAAGATTGGAACTGATGAATTTTGGACTGATAAATATGATAACAAAAATTGTTCGTCACAAACTACGAGAAACGGTATGACAAACTCTTCTTTTATTAACAAATAAAGTAATATGAGTTGGTTTTAGATGATGAAGATCACTTGTTATTACTTCTAGAAGATACTTCAAATGAACCTATGGTGTTTTCTTCTACATTAAATGAACTTTCATCAGATGATGAATTTTTGTGATATTCAATGTTGTAAAACATAATAAAATTCAGAGCACTCTAGATTAATAAAAGAATCTTTGATGTGAAACAGTCTTCGCGAAAGAAAATTCATCGTATTCTCTGACTATTGAAAATCATAGACGGAACATTATTTATAAACAGATTTAAAAAACAGATAAAACAAATACGGACTAAAAATGGTTCATCTTATGATAGTATCAGTCATTGAACATGAGATGGAGTAATAGTAATAGGAGTGTCATATTAGAATTAGTATTACTATTAGTTCATAATAATTCTAATGCTTCGACATTAATGTTAAAATTAAATTTAATCCTTTGGCATTATTAAGTATTGGAAATAATGAATACTAAGGCTACCCGTCACTTGACCTTGGTCATTTTAGAATCAAAAGTTTTCAAAACAGAACAAAATTATTCTTTTGTTGAAAACGTTTGAGCATGAATAGGTATTAACGGATGGGGCAAAAGTTCTGCATTTATGTTGTTTGTTATATAACGTTGAAATGCAATATTGTACAGAATTCAAACTCTTTTGTTAGAAAGGGCAATAGATTTAAAAGAATTTGATTGGAAATATTTTTCAAAGGTCAGAAAAATCTTAAAACAAGCAGTATCAGAAAACTTTTTCGAAACTTTTTTAAAAAACATGAGACGATAAGAGCTTTTTTCTTTCTAAAAAATTTTTGAAAAAAAACTATATGGCGATAGTAAGTTGCTCATGGGTTACAATATGGGCACATTTATTCTCCTTAGTTCGATATCAAAAATTTTTGAACTTGTACTCCCCCAAAGCATACCTAGCAAAAAATTTGTTTTTTTACCAAATACATTTCACTATATAGAGTCGATAGTGCTAATCACGAATATCAGTATGGTTTTGATCCAATGTCTTTTAATAAGTTAGGATGCGAAATTTCCGATGATTTTGGTCCTCAGTGAAAACTTAAGATTTCTTGTATTTTTTGAGTCAATGTCGTTTTAATTTAGCGTTCTAAATTTTTGAAAACTTTTCCCAAATAGGTAATCGAGTATCTTCTATCTAATGATGTAAAAATTGTAGTATCTTAATACATAAAGCAGGTTTGGGTGTGAGTATGGATGCGAATGCAGTTATGACTGTGGTTGTAACTCTGGGTGGGGATGAGTATGGATATTCTCTTTAACCTCATTCATACCCACATCCTCGAGTATGTAGTAACTAGCAGATGTCACAACGTACGTAAAATAGGCGAATATCATTAATAGTACATATACGTAAAATGTGTGTTTTAAATTAAGGATCTAGTTACATCCGTTAGTTATTATGTAGTTATGTAGTGTTATATATTTACTATATATTACAGACCGTTTGGACTTCTTGAAGTTCTTTAGGCTATAATAAGATCAAAACTTGCCATCGGTATAGCGAAAAATAGCCACTAGTCCATAATGCAGTTCGTTTGCTGAATTTTGCCGAAGTTTAAATTCAAGTTTTAATGTATCGTTTGATAGAACGTTTCATGATCTATCTTCAGTAGATGCACTATTGAACCCTTGTGGAGATGTTTGATTTTTAAGGCGTTTTGTAGCACAACACCGTGGTCTCCCTCAGATTCATCAGAAAAATCAACTTTCGAATTTCGACTTGAAACTTTGCGCAAAGAAAGATCTCGATGAGACTAGTTAACTCTGAAATTTTCAAAATTCTTGGTTGCTTCTATCCTTAAATGTGAACATTTCACATTTTGTGCTATAAGCGATGTGAAAAAGAATATTTTTTTCGTATACTCGTATCTCGTGATAGAATGAACCCAAAAATTCAAAACTTTGAGAATAAACTAGCTTCATTGAGACCTCTCTCTGGGAAAAGTTTCAAGCCGAAATTCGAAAATGGATTCTTCAGGTGAACTTGGCGGGGACCACGGTTTTTTGCTAAAAAATGCCATAAAAATGAAATATCTCGACAGAAATAAGTTATAAGTATGAACTCCTTTCAGAATGCTCATAACTCATTAGATCCTACATGATACACATAGTCTCGGTTCAAAAGCGATTTAGCAACTGAAAATTGTTCCTGATCTTCTTTTTCTGTCCATTGTACCCTACACCCACCCTCATGTCCACCTCCATCCCCCACAATCCACACCTCACTCACACCCACCCATAGTGCGGACCCCGTTCTTGAGAACTCGGTGTAGATATTCATTTCGGGGGATACAAATCCTTAAATAGGTCTCTAGAAATTGGAATCACACTGTAGTTTTCTAAGCTATTATGCTAAGGAGTCAAGAAAAAGGTGTGGGTGTAAAAGGAAGATCCAAACTCACATCTACATCCAAATCCACACTGACACCCACATACATACCATTTTTCTATCTGAAATCTTAAAGATGAGGGTGTTTGGATGAGAGTGTGCCGTGAGCAGCTATGAGATCGGCTTGTCACCTTCACCGATCCTCATTCTTCACGTAACTGCGAGTTGTCTTTGAAATTTTTTTTCACGCCATCACATATGTCGTAGTCGCTTTCTTTTCTTTTTCTTCGCTATGGCAATTTCTTTTGCCGCAGAAAAAGCGATGAGAAAATCGAACCATAGTCCCACATGACGGTAGGGCTCACTTACTCTCCGACTACGAAACATTATCTTATTCTTCTTCATATAGCAGCACGACTATACGATGCTCAAGTTTCAAGGCATGTGTCGTCTCGTTTAAATCAGAGAATATATTTAGTTGATAAAGCTCGCTCAAAACAGAAACAAACATATAATTTGCATTGACCATCTGAGATCAAATTGCGGAGAATACTAATTCAAAAGAGTTTTATGCCGAAACGCATTTCAGAATCTTGCCAAAATGGAATTACAATCTTCATTAGAAAGTTTGTTTGCAAATAGTATTGAGAACGATTTCAACCACGAATATTTCTTTCTCTAACAAGAGAAGGAAAATATTCCACATTCCAGTTTCTTCCAACAATGTGTGTGTGTCCGCGAGCACTCTCTAATGCCGTATTGTCAAATAGAATAGAGAAAAAAATTTTCACTCTTTCGATAAACAAATATACATGGCATAACTCTCCTATGAATGTTGTTGCGTTATTTTATGATTCTAGTTTTCCATATGTCGCTCATCTTATTGCTCGTGTCGACGATAAGCAAGGCTTTTCCAACGAATTCTCGTATTTCTACTAACGAGTACGATTATCAAAGTGTAATTGGTTTTGGATGTCATACGAACGCGAATTGCGATGGTCTGGTTCCTAATACAATATGTGTGAAGAACCAATGCACCTGTCTACCTGGATATATTCCGAATGGAATTTGGAAATGTCTTCCGGTGACGCGTACGAGAGATCATTGATTTCTGACTGTGCTGTATCACATTTGTTGCCAGTTGAAGAAAGAATTTTAAAAGATTTTAGATAAATAGTTCTCTTGATGACATTTTTTTCTGTATTTAGAAAATATTAGAAAGTAATAATTGATCGAATATACAAATGACGAGACGGACGGAACGATTGACTCAATCTTGATTGTTTTTGTTTGTTTCGGTGGAAAAAAAAATATGAATAAATGAAATATGAAAGAAACGTTATGACAAATTGGTTTCTTTCCTAAGAACAGCATTAGAATACAGAAAAAAAAGATCAACGTCCTTTAGAATGGGTCAAATCCTCCTATATCAATCTCAAATATACAGTTGAATGCCAAAATCTTTGCTCTTGTGTAGGCCACCATTTCAAAAGCATACTTTCAGAAGTTGCTGCGAAGTGAGTTGAGTTCAATATATACTCGTGTAAGCTGCTAACCGTTATAAACTATCTTGAGTTGAAGAAAAAACGCCTCAGCAACGAACCTTCACTTAAATAAATTCATCGAGAAATAGATCAATCTGCAAGTCCCAACTTTTGCTTTTCAGCAATCGATCTTTGTCGAGCTACACTTAATCAAAATCAATTATGCTTGAAAATGAAATAAATAATGCAGAGTTTCAATTCGCCGATCCCTTTCGTATCTTTATTGATATTAAACTCTTCAGGACCTTGCATTACAATATTCAAGCACAATTAAGAAAAAACAAGAAAGAGAGTAAGAAGATAAAAGAGAAAATCAAAAAACATTCCAGAAGAGTATTTCAAAAATGAATAGAATGTGGGTTGAGGCGTATGGGTGTGGATGTGGGCGTTGATGTGGCTATCGTTGTAAGTAAGAAGAAAGCCAACACTCACACCCCCACCCACAATCACAATCACAATCACAATCACAATCACATTCACATCCACACCCATAGCTACTCCCTCACTTGCACCCACACCCACACCCTAACCCAAAAAGAAGCCAAAAGTCCAAAATTATCCTTGTCATATTATTGGGAACATATCAAGCATACTGCAGCGAGACATACAAGCGCTTGCTAAGATGAATAAGCCATTTATTGTGTATTCATCTATTAGGAAAATTTAAAAAGACTAAACCGTAATGTGAGAGAGATAGTGGTTTTTAAAACGTGTTTCACGCAGACAAACACACACACGGACAGACATTTTGGTTTTAATTTCCGATTCAAGACCCTAGCCTTTCAGTTTATAGAATACTCATTAACAATCCTCTCGCTATATAATTCAGCACTCATTAACAATCGTGTTTCACGAAATTCATAGACGGCCAGAGATCTCCAAATTCTCAATAAGTAAGTGGTATTCATTTTTTGTATTGGTGATCCAAGCAGTCACAAATTGTCGAAAACGCGTGTAAACGCATAAAAAAAGAAAGAAGTGGTCGTTTTTTGCCCACAATTGCGGTCCCCGAATATTAGAGGAAAACGATCAGTTTTTCCTTTTTTGTGCGTTTACATCCGTTTTCGGCAGTTTTTGACTGCCTGCGAGAGTGTATCATATTCGTTGATAGAAAAGTGTTGTGATAAATTTGTGATTCATAAAAACTGTAGAACAGTGAGTGAAGCCTATTGTTACACTGGATATACAATGAGCATGAGTTATGCTCTGTACTATTCTTTCGTTTAAAATCGTTTGGCTACGCCAGTATATCTTGACTAGAACTGAATTGTTGTTAATTTTTTCTATCAATATAACGTTTGTTTTCGTCAGCACGCTGTTGTCGAATAATAATATAGAGAAGAATGGACCAGAGGCCTTCGAGTGCATTGAAAACGATAAAGAGCCAATTTAAGCCCTTGGCACCGCTTACATCGATAAGAGTTAAAAATGGACCAGCAAGCCAGCCAAGACCTTGAGTAATGCACGATGATAGTAATACAAGTACACATAGTTTCATCCGTTCGTACTGTTTGTCAGATTGGTTAGATGAAGGAGCACGTCGTACATGATCGATAAGGCGTTTGGCAACATAAATAATGATGAAAAGATTGAGAAGGAGAAATATACAAGTGGGGATTGTCAAAAAATAATAGATAACATGTCGACTGAACCAACAAATTTGATATGGATATAAAGTGGTGATCTCAAATGAAGTATTTGAATTGAATCCGACAGCAAAAGTCATACATATTATCGAAATAAGAAAAGAAGTCATGAGCAAGCTATTAAGTCGTTTGAATGATGGTTCTGAAAGGAGATAAACGAAACGGAGATAATTGAAATATCCGACACTTGTTTTACAACAGAACATGAAGAGTAAAAGAAAATAGACGATGAACATGAGTACGCTT
Organism: Rotaria sordida; assembly: GCA_905250125.1. Lineage (NCBI taxonomy): Eukaryota > Metazoa > Rotifera > Eurotatoria > Philodinida > Philodinidae > Rotaria > Rotaria sordida. The sequence goes on from CAJNOL010000410.1 coordinate 140,513, forward strand.
GCACTTCGAAAGCAGATATTCTGATTTGACGATTCTGTTTGTGTGTAAACAGTCAAAACGAGTGCAATGTAGAAAATAAAAAGAAGTATAGTGCTTGCACATGAAATAAGTGGCGCCAAGTCTCGTGGCTTCAACCTGATGTTTGAACTAGCGATGCGAGTGATACTAATATGTATGATGATAGCTAAGAAGCAGGCGATGGAAACTAATTGAAACACAAGAGAAGCAATATCTTGAGCGTCGAAACTTTTTTTGCCATTGTTTTGTATAGTTCGTGGCAACCAGACAAGAGCAAACGTGGTCAAATGATTGCAACTACATTCGAATCGTTTGAATTTAGAATTGAAAATTGGTCGACTACAGCCTGACTCATTCCAACTAGAACTGCGCACATTATAGTACGAGCAATAATAGTCAATATCGCTGACATTAGGTTCGAATTCGGGTAGAACACTGAGATAGATCGTAATATTTATATTTTTAGAATTTGACTCAATGTTAGGTAGTGTTTTAACAACCATTATCGACGATGAAAGTGTCTTGTTAGAAGAGTCGTTCAAATGACGATATTCGATAGGCGGCCTATCAATTACGAGTACACCAAAATAGGTAACACCAGCACCAATCAATGAGCTAGGATTAAGAATTGCTGCGGCTGTCAAATTCGAGTTGATTATGTCAGCTTCAGTCGAATTCTTGATGATCTGACCACCGGAACCAGACTGAAACGATGCGCCTAATGCAATATCCTTCTCATCCGTTGGTCGGCATATGATGAAAGACGTAGCTGCATTGAGAGTAACACTGTAATTGAGAAACCCAACCAAAGTGTCCACATTAGCTAGCGGTAATGTTCTGTTTCGGTGTTGAGATAAATTCGGATTAGAAATCGAACTAAAATACACTGTGAGAGCATTGGCGATTTGAGTACTATCCGCAGTATTTGACAGGTTGAGTAGAAAGTCTATTGCTTCATTCTAAATTGAAAAAGAAAAAAAACAAACTCAACAGATAAATGTCAATTTTGATGAAAAAGTGCTTATGTTTCGTCGTACATTCGCATCAATGATCGTAATGCACGAACCATTGAGGCCTGGCATCAATAATGAACTGTTACAAGAGTTTGGATTATAAAATGGTGGAGTGCTCGTCGCTTTAGTACTGTAAAATTGTGCCGTCGATGCCATCGTCGAACATGTTAGATTACGAAGGGCACTCAGATCGCCAAGCGCAAAGGTCAACTCATGTCTGATCTGAGAACAAAAATCGAAAATGTGAGATTCCTGTAAAATTGTCTTTCCACTTACCTCTTTAAAAATTTCCGGCTGTGAACAATCGTCAGCTCGACAATAAACATCAATTTTCTGTAGTTCAATTTGACATTCCGCTTTGTTCAAGCACAAAATGCCTTGCATCTCGATACGATGTGGATTTATTTCAAATTGAGAAATATTAGGTGGAACACAATAGGATTGATAACATTTTACACCACTGGTGGAATCATCGAACGTATCCGAAACAAGACAAGTGGTGTTGCACATCACGATGGGGCATCGGCTAACATCGAGAAAGTCACTTGTGCTACATTGAGGAGCATTCAAACAATGGCGACAGCCGCGCACTGGCTGATCATTACCTAAAACCGTTGAGTTCAACCATGATTCGTTCAGATCTATGTGAAAACTGGTCGGAAGGAAAGGCACAAGATCGGGTTTGTTGCATAAATCCCAATTGCATCCGTAAACGATCAAACTCGTAACGTTGAACCATTGGCCATTGGTTTGATTATAGATAATCGATTCTTCGATGAGTAAATAGGGAAAATCACGGATGTAGACAAGAGTCGAATTGCGATTAACATGTTCGAGAAAAATAGAGACATTTTGATGGACATTCTGTCGGACAATGGTGCAATGGGTACTGTTAGTTGAATTTATTTCCAGTTTAGTTGTACACGGACATGTTGGACCTGTGCACGAGCAATGGTAGCATTGGAGAGGAGACGATCGTTTAGTAGGTATTGTCCTTAACAGATGCATTGTTTTCAGTGCTGAACTTGGACGAACGATTGGAAATACTGTTAAGTTGTTGATCTCGACATAGAGTTGCTCTTTGATTTCTCGAAAGATGCTCGGACGAGAGCAATTGATGACACTACAAAACACGTCCAATCTCCGAATATCATAATGTGAACGATTCTGAGCCAAGTAGATAATGGCTTCAATTTGAACTTTGTACTTGCCATCGTTAATTGCACTAAAATCGTCCGATCTATATTCCTGTGCACAATTTGAATGATAGCACATCTCTTCCATGGGAGTATTGCTCCACACATTGCTGAGAACACACTATAAGGAAAAAGTTCTTTTACCAAGACTGGATAGTTCTGATCTCTCCCGGTCATAGTTATAATCGGCAGAAGTTTTTTCCTACCGGTACCGGTCGTGTACCGCTCTACCAGACCGGACCGGTCAGTCTAGTAACTACTAGTGTTCAAAAATCCCATCAGTATTCACCGATCGGTCTACCGGCAGCGAGCGACTAAAAGGTCTATTAGTGTCTATCGGCCACCTTACCAGCAATGAATGACCAAATCTTCAATCATGCTGATTGGTTGAAGACTATGTTCATGTCATTTGACTAATTCAAATCAGTAACAATGCTGTCGATCATTGAAATACTCGCTCTAACAGACTATATAGAGAACTATCATTTTGTCTTTCAGATACAGACATGTAATAGTATAATGTTTTTTGCATTTTATCTTATCCGCCAAATTTATTCTTTACTTCAGTCCTACACAATTCTATGAAAAACTAATGGAATTCACTCTACATTCTATAAAAGAAATGAAAAATCATTACTTTTTTCCAAGAAGTTATCCACTACCGTGAAACATCATAACTGTGCTTGCATTCTCTTCAGACATGTATCAGTGTCAGTGTACTGATCACTGATGACATTGACGCTGGTTCCACTGATAGTATCTACACACTGACACACCAACTCCACGATCTAATAGTGTCTTTGATCGATATTCGAAGTCTGAAAATGATTTCTTTCTACACAAGGAAAGATTTTTGGGATATTCTGTACGGTTGATGCTGGTCCTATCCATATATGCAATGTGTAACTCTATCTGAATATACGGTCTCATGAGTCTGAATCAATGGACATTGGAGGTATTCGGTAATCCTTTAGCAACGTGTTAGGTGCAATTCTACAAAGCTCTTAATCAGACAAGGTGGAAATAAACGACATTTCTATGCGTTTAAAAAGCCACATTTTATCTGTGAAAACATCGTTTTCCTTCAAATTTTGTCTAAG
>CAJNOL010000411.1:0-40612 GCA_905250125.1 Rotaria sordida
GTTGCATAATGGACAAATGCATATGAATTCCACATGACTAAAAAAAACAAACATACAAAATAATCATTCTCAGAAAAACTTAGTAGAGAATATTATAAAAAAAATTTTAATAGAACGTATTTTCGTCTATGAAAAGTTTGAGGAAAATTTTCTAAATTAATTCAATATTTAATTCTTACGTACACTACTGGTAAAATATAAAAGCTCCATGTATTATGATTTTTTTTCTACTATGTCAAGCGTTTTACTCAAATACAAAGAGTCACTAGAATAGCCAATGAAGTTCGCTATCAAATTTATTTCATATCAAAATTTTATAGGTGGACTATAAGAGGAAAATTTCTGAAAAACAAAATACGATTATCTTCAAGTTCTAGAAGACGATGTGGAAAAAAGTCTCTCCTTAAAGAGTATAAAATTTTGAATGAAATAAAGGGTTGCCGCATTTTCTATGATCTTCTCCTTAAAAAGTTATAAGCATTACAAAAGAAAAATAAAGGATTTTAATAAATTTCATTTTTTATGATTCACTTGAAGAGTTTCATTTTAACTTACTCGCACATTCTTGTACACGACCAAATCGTGAAAAAAATTGTTGTAATTGTTGTCGAGTAGCTGAACTCGGAAAATTAGTTACATAGAGTTTTGTCTCTATAGCAGCAGCCATCTAAAATATGAACACATTGTAGTATTCATTTGTATTTTCTTTTTCTTTTCTTAACATGAAATTTTTATTTTTTATCATATTATAACGTAGATGTTCATTTCAAAATAGAAGAACAAAAAAAATTAAGATCGATGTTACAAAAAAAAAAAACAAGAAAACAAAATTTAAATCTTTTGAAATGAAGCAATATCAACTGATTGAACTTGATCTTCAAATTCCATAATACGTTCTTCAAGAATATCTGTACCAACCTAAAATATAATTTTAAGTTAAAAAGAACAAAAAAAACAATACACAAAATAATTTAGAATAGTTACTTTATCATCTTCAACAACACAAGATATTTGTAATTTCTTAATTGTATATGCAAGTGGTACAAGACGAGCTTAAAATAGATTTAATTAGAAAATCTTTAAAAAAAAACAACAACAACTAATTGCAAACTTACAAGCACCCCAAAGAAGTCCATCTAATTCAATTGAACGAACATTACGTTCAAGTTCTTCCATATTTGTTTCATCATCCCATGGTTTAACCTAATTAGAAGAACAAAAATTTCTTTTTTTTTTTTTTTTTGAAAGAAGAATTTTTTTTTTCTATACATCAAGAACAATGGTACTTTTAGCAACAATAGCTGGTTCTAAAGAACAACACATAAGAGAATATTTATATATCGAGAAATTTTTTCTATATTACTTTTAGCTTTTTTTTCAGCATAAGCAGCTAAACGTTGTTTTGTTTGTTCACTTTCTTCTTCATTTTCATCACCAAATAAATCAACATCATCATCATCAGCTGCTGCTGCTTTTGCTTTTTCAGCTGGATTAACAGAAAGTGATTTAAATTCATGTTTTTCTTGACGATCTTGACCAGGTTTTCGTCCATAATTATCAATTGATTGACGTTCACCTTGAAATCTATTTAAAATATTAACATATTATAATCGAATAAATAAATTTTAAAAAAAATAATCTACTTTTTTTTTTCTGCATCACTAAATGAACCAATATGATTGTACCAACGAAGAGCATTTTCAAATTCATTTGATGGAGTTTTCTTTACAGCTTCGAATACAACAACATCACCTTGTGTTGGACGATATCTATATTAAGAGAAAACAAAAAACAATTAATTTCAAATATTAAGAAATAAAACAAACCCTTCGATGTAAGATTTATCTGCAAGAAAAGTATTGAGTAAACGAAGACCATCAGCAGATTGAAGATCACCGAAGCCCATTTTTTTTTCAGATGATGAATGAAATAGAAAATGACTCTAGAAAAAAAAAGAACAGATCAAATAAGGAACTTCTTATATTTCTTAGTTGTTTTTCTTCTCGTCATTCATTTGTATAAATCAACGAACAGGAATCCATAGTTTATTCATACAGTTGTCGATATCATGCAGTTATTTATTTTCTTTATATTAAAATCGAACGATAATTTAAAAGAAAAACAAAAAACTTGAAATGAATATGAAATAATTATATTTAAAAAAAGATAATTAGTAAAATATTGATTGAATTTTGTTCAAAAGTTTATATTTGTTTGAGCAATCGTAAATGCATAAATGATTTATATGCAGAGAGGTTTTCCATACATAGAGAATTGCAGAATGGTAGATGATAACTCATATCAGATTGCTGAATAGTGCGTCATTTGGAAGTATAAAACGTGGCGAAAAATGCGTGAATCAATTTTGAATACATTTAGTAAAGCGACATCTAGATTTGGTGGAAATATACGTGAGAAAAGTTAGCAGTAGATTCAAGTTTTTCTTACTGACATTCGCTCGAGGACTTGTGATGACCCTCTAATGGGTTATGATTAGAGCTCATCAAAGTCCTAGAATTTCGAGACTTGGACCCGATCCAGAGCTGGTCGGTTACATGTTTTTGCACCTGAATCCGACAGTAAATACAGAGTGTCCCAAAGTCCATCGAGAAAGTTAACGTAAATATCTCTCATACAATCCAAGAGATTTAATTGATTGTTTAAAATTTTGTTCTGTATACTGTCAGATAAATATCTGTGCCTATAAACATTAGAACAAAAATAATTTTATAAATAGCCAAATTTGAGTCACTCATGACTGTGAAACGAAAGCTGCAACTCGAATTCATTAAAAGCACACCGAATGAAGATTCCATAAAATTACATTTGAATGCTTCTTTGAAACTAGTACAATGGAATATCTTCAAAAATTACAGAAAATTCGACGAAGTTCATGGTGTTTATAAAAAATGAACTACAACCAAGAATTCGAACTGTCACAAAGGTCTGCTCCATTCTACGAGCAATAGCTAACCGAATTATAACTGAATATCTGTCATTGAAGCCGTATAAGGTGCAATTTGTTCGTAGAATGGAGTCGACCCTTGCGGTAATTCGAATACTCGATTATGGTTCATTTTTCATAATCTTCCATTGTACCAGTTTCAGAACAGCATTCAAATGTAACTTTAATGTAATCTTCGTTTGGTGTGTTTTTAACGAATTTGACTCGCAGTTTTTGTTTCACAACCATAAGTGCTTTAAATTCGGTCATTTATAAAATTATTTTTATTCTAACGTTTATAGGCACAGACGTTAATCTGAAAATATGCAGAAAAAAAACTTTAAAAAATATATCTACATATTGTAAATTAAAACAATTGAATTTCTTGAGTAGTACAAGAGATAATTTTGCGTTAACTTTTCCGAAGGACTTTTGGCACACTCTGTAGGCGTAGATATTATAGTCAAGAGAAGTTTTATTTTTCTTCCGATTTTCTTATAAATAAATTAAAGATTTTTTGAATAAAACGAAGGGTATGGGCGTGGGTGGATGTGCGTGTTAAGCGATGCAGTCGCAACCCACACCCTTCAACTGGGAACAATATATTATATAATATACTATTTTAACAAAGGTGTTACAAGTGTAGATGTAGATCTTCAATCAGATAATCGTAATAAAGAGCTTTTCTGTACCAAGCATACATCAGCAGTGTTCTTTCTTTGCAATTGTTAATTTGAACAGTACAGATCATAAAGTTTGAAGCAAACATCTTTTAATTTCTCAATCTGTTCAATTATTTCATTTATTATTTGAACTTGTATAAGTTCGTTTTTAATGAAATGTTTAAATTATGGAGCTGATAATTGATTATGAATAACAAAATGTATGTTGATGAAATATTGACAATCACTTATAGTCATTTCTGTTCGATTGATATGAGTTTCATGAATAGATCGCCATGAACGAAACAAAGAAAGATCTTATAGTTGGATATAACCGATTGATCCTTCGGGAAAAATCAATAATCGACTGTCTTGATTAGAAAATACTGCTCTAAATTCTGTTAGATCAGTTTGAATTTTTCAAGCATCAAGGTAGAGAAGAAATTTTTTACCAACCAATGGACGTAGAACTTCATTTAAAAAAGCGTGATGTTTTTCATCGCTGCTTTTTCTTGATTTTGAAGCTTTGACTACAACATTTGTTACTACAATCAAATCTTTTTGCATTCTTTTACCGTGTGTATTTTCTTTTTCTTGAAGAATGAGTAAGAACTTGTCTAACAAATGACCATTAGCTGATGTAACTGGTTGAACTGCATAAGAATACGTTGTATTATATTTCTTTTTAACATCTACTTCTGTTGTTCTTTCTCCAATAACAGAAAGAGTCCTTGAAGAGACGTATTCCTGTTGAAATGAATAATGATTGCTGTTTAAAATTTCGTCAGACGAATACTTTGATATCAAAGACCTTTTACTTTTTATCCAATTTTGAGCATCTAAAATGGGCACGCATATTACATTAAAACACATACATTTATAGATTCAATAAAAGATTGCATACCATTTAAACTGCAAAGTTTTCTGTTTGGTTTCGTTCGAGTAATAATTTTGTTATATCTTCTTGATGATATTCTGTTTTCCCATTTAAAAGTATTAATAAATAATTTACTTGCCTTGAATATATCCCAATTTAATTCTCTTGCTTTTTGAATTGCATAGAGTTCAAAGTTAGTATCATGAACAGATTCTTTTCAATTGTTTATTTCAACTAAAATTTGTTAAACATAAATTCTTTAATTTGTTTTACTTTTTCTAATCTTGTACCATTGTTTTCGATATATTGTCTAAACTGTGTAATATAATATATGAATTTGACCTTTTTAAATCGACAGGAAATAGTCGCCATTTTAGTACTCGAATGTTGGTCAACCCATTCGAGTAAATTTTCCATTTCTTCTAATGTAGAACGATTTTTTTATATCAGACTGTTCATTCTTGTTGTAATTATCGTTCTCTTCTTCATTAGTTATTTCATCATATTCATGTCAAATTCGAGAGTGTCATAAGTATACAACTCACTGAAATAGCTGTCTTTAAATGATTTCAGAACTTCGAATAATCGTTTTGCAACAAAAATTTCATCGGTAGTTGTTGCAGAATTTTCAGATCCATATTCGGTTTGAGGCAAATAAAGAAGATATTTAGCGATGTTCAATAAATTCATGTTTTAATTTGATGAAATAAATCTTTTTACTCGGTAGATATAGCAGAGAATAAAAGTGAATAATTCTTCGATAGTATATTTCTTTGTGATTTCTTTGCACCAATTGCAAAGAACCGGTCACTAGACCACCAAGTGATGCATCAATACACTTTAAGTTCAAATACTATACGTACAAGTAATTTTTCACACACATCATATATTTTTTTTCATTTCGATACTACTTATGTTTCAGAAGACATCGAAACTATTGTGATCTTAATGCTATTGATAAATTTCGGAAAGATTCTTGTAGCCTACTATTGAATCACTCAATTGATTGCATAAAAAATTAGTATAGAAATCGAATATCTTTCTCTAACCAAGCCAACAGCCGCTAATATTTTAACCTTGTTAGTTTGGCAGTGAGAGCTTTCGTATGATCCAAATATGTTCTATTTTTCCAATTATCAACACAAACTCTTCCATTGTTAGCAAATATTTTTTGTTGATATTCTATCTGAAACTTTTATCTCTAACGATATTGTTGTGTAGGGAAGGAGAGAGAAGTATCATCTTATATCACAACCCGTCAGGTGGCTTCGTAATCTGACCCAGGGAGATTACTTATATCTGTTATGGCGAAAGCAGTGTAGTGCTCTGGAAGGCTACTATGTTTGTAGGTATCCGTCGTCGGTATTCTACGTCATACCTACGTTCATTGCCCTATTAGCCTAGCATTGTTCGCTCTACGTATATCTATTTCAGGCTTAAGAGGATCTCCCTGATCACGCGCGTACATACGCGATAATGAGCTGGGAAAAGTTGCAGAAAGTGAATAGCGATGAAAACAAATTTATTAAGTAAACCCGTGTAAAAAGGAACAAATTTACATCTTCTTTTTCACGTGGTCAATATTATCTATCGTTGTTTGAATTAGAGAATGTGTTGACGGGAGTGATTTTCGTCGGATACTAAGTGCGTTTTCCAGAAATGGAAGTGCTTTCGAGTAATTATTCATGCCATAATGCGCCATACCAATGTTATTATAGGAAGTAGCCAAATCGGGATGATTTGGAGGTAGAGCTATTTTCGTAATTTCGAGATCTTTTTCGTAAAATTCAAGCGCTTTGGAGTAGTCACCCATATCTTTATACACTTGTCCAATATTGTTATAGGAAGTGGCCAAATCAGGATGATTTGGAGGTAAAGCTTTTTTCGTGATTGCCAGATCTTTTTCGTAAAGTTCAAGGGCTTTTGAGTAGTCGCCCATGTTTTTATACACTTGACCGATATTGCCGTAGGAAGTAGCCAAATCAGGATGATTCGGAGGCAGAGCTTTTTCTCTTATTTTAAGTGCTTTTTCGTAAAATTCCAGTGCTTTTGAGTAGTCACCCATGTTGTTATGCACTTGACCGATGTTACTGTAGGAAGTAGCCAAATCAGGATGATTCGGAGGCAAAGCTTTTTCGTAAATTTTATGTGACTTTTTGTAAAATTCAAGTGCTTTCGAGTAGTCACGCATGGCGTTATACACTACACCATTCTTGCCGTAGCAACTAGCCAAGTCAGGATGATTCGGAGGCAGAGCTTTTTCGTAGATTTTTTGTGCTTCTTCGTAAAATTCAAGTGCTTTTGAGTAGTTGCCCATCTTCTTATATACGAGACCAATGTTGCTGTAGGTGGGAGCCAACGAAGGATGATCTTTCGGAAGAGTTCTTTGATCGATTTCAAGTGCTTTTTCATAAAACGCAATCTCTTTTTCATATTGACCCTGTCCGCATTTGACGCAACCAAGCTGATTATAGATATATGCTGTATCACTGTCCGCGGATGTCTGTGCTAGTAGTGCCGTATACAATTCTTCAGCTTTGTCGAATTGACCTATTTTGAGTAGCAATTGACCCATTCGATACCAGCCAGTGCCATCGACTTCTTCTCGTATGCAGTCGGTTAATTGATGAAGCTGTTGATCGTCATCTGATGTGAGTTTAAGGTTCACTTCATAAAGTGGACGATTGTTGTGAAGTTTTCGAATGTCACCAATTCGAAAAATTGTGTGCATGGAGAAGAGAATTTCGTCTTCGTTTTTGAAAAAACTTTCCTCCTGGATCGAGGCAAAAGGAGTTGATGAGTTTGTAGGATCTATGGTCATTTGAAAGAGGATACCGACCATATCGGTTGTTTCTAACGCATCTTCGGCAAAGCCGAGCGAGACATGTCGATTTTTACTTGTGGATAAAAAATTATTGAATGCTACGAGTCCACCTTTATTTTTTTCGAGTTTTTCGAAGTCTGCAGTCAATAGTCCTTGCCCTCGAAAAACTAGAAAGGATTTCTCACAATATTGACTGGCCTGTTTTTTGTGTAAATCTTCGATTTGTTGGTGTATATCGCAGAGAAAAAATGCCATTCGGATGATTATATCGCCATCTAATGTTCGTAAGGCTCGATTGAGCATTTTGTATGTAAAACATTCGCGTGTATACCACCAAATAGCTAATGTTGGATGATAAGTGTGTTGAAATTCATCAATAAGTTCGATTTCTTTGATATTGCCTTCGTATTGTTTTTGGCAAAAGTTGACCAAGTCTTTGATGGTTCGTTGGCCATGTTCCATATCAAGGAGGATTTCCTTGAATATTTGTGAGTACATAAAGGATGGTTCTAGATTATTGAAATTATTGCTAGAACATTCTTCATTGGCACCAATAATACTGACCGTTGTCTTATTTTGATTGCATTGTTTGACAGCCATTTCCAATGCTTGGCATATGGATTTGATTGATGTGTGCACACCTTTAATTTTTGCCCAATCTTTAGCCCATGCTTGATGACGTTGCTTATTGCTACAAAAGATATATATGGTATCTAGTTGTGGCATACCATGAATTTTTGGTACAAGGTGTTGTCCAAGTGCACCAGAGGAGATAACGAATGCTGTCTCCTCCTTATTTTCATTGAGCCATTGAATACATTCTTCCACCATGCTGCAAATATTCACTTGATTGACAACACCACGCAATTGCGTAAGTGTATGTTGACAATCTTCATTTGCCATGTCAATATTTCCATCAATCCAGATAACCAAGTAATTTTCAGCCGAACATTGTGTTTGTCGTTGACTCATTTTCAATGTAATATTTGCTGTTCGATTGGTAATCGTGTATTGCAAATAATAGACTGGTGTTGGGACAGATATTACGTTTTCTATTTATATATTCGATGCACATTATTTTTTCTATTTTTTCCTACGATGTCACACATGTGGATTTTTTTTGTGACGCTCAGGGACAAACTCTACCTATTTTCAATCAGTAATACGGTTGTCAACAAGAAATAAAAGAGAAAAAAACCCAACAGCATCATTTATTTTATCGTTATTTTTTTTCACTTTCATTTGCGTTTCATGTGAACCGTGACTTAAGTTTCATTGCATTAGATACTTTATCTCATAGGTTGTATATTTTTCTTTGATTCTTTCAAAACAATCTTTTTTTCTTTTTTCTAATAGGAACGAAAAAAAAACAACGAGGACATCGTCGGTTTGATTTTTTTCTCATTATGCATATGATTGTCATGCTGATAATGTGAATGAAATAAGAAGAAATATCATTTCAATTTTAATTGAGACAACAATCAAACAACGGTTTCTACTTGCTGAATATACTGTTCATCATTAACCAGTGATTGGGGTAAAAAACCCAATTTCATTGTGCTCAACCGTCAGTGATATGTATCGCGCCTCATAATGATTAGAATAATAATAATTTGAATAACTGAAGTTCGAAAGTAATGAAAGGTCGAAGTACCTGTCATCAATTTGAAAATGAATGAAACACTTGCATAAACGCTTTGCACGTTGATATAGCAAACAAACAAAAGTTTTATACCAATTATTCTCGAAATTTCATCTAGAAAGGCACGCAAACTGCTATCGATTAGGTATTGCAATTATGAACTTTAGTTATGTCGTCTACTATTAAACAGTTCGAATTCGACTTCGAATCAATATTCAAAATAAAATTAATCTTTACTTTCTTTGCTATTTCAATATGTTAGTCGTCATTTGAATGAACATCACATATGAAAATTTATAGCTTGTTTTTGATTTTTAGGTGCCATACGTAGATAAGCAAATTTCATTTACATTTAAACTTATACTATACAAATACTGATATATTCATGTTTTTTTTTCAGTGAAATCAATGTTATCTTGAGGATGTGTGAGTGAGACTACGAGAATGAATATATCATTACTAACTGTTTTGCTAAAGTAGTTTTTGATTTATATTATATTCGTTTGAAGTATGTGTATAATAAAAAGAATTTTTATTTTCCTTTCGTATTCTAACTGCTAGTTTTTCGTGAATTTTTACGATTCATAAAGAAATAATATTCAAATCTTGTTTGTTCATATTTAAGATCCACACAATTTTAACGCGTACGTTATAATGACAACGAGAAAACTTCTGTCCTATGCAAATATGTATCACTAGAACTATGTTTATTATAAGCGTATATCAATGAGAAACATATTAGAAAACATCCGTTAATTGATAACTATTTTTTGTTTGTATGCATGCGAAAGAAAGTCATATATATTTGCATACAATTGATAAATAATGAAAAGTATCACTGGCATTTTTTTCAACTACAACAAGCAGAGATATTGAAGATATAAATGCTATTTTTCACAATTCAAAAGTAAGAAAAGAAAATACCATCATTGCATTGCATGCTTGATGTCTTTGTTCAAACACAGAAGTTTGTTTCGCGAATAACAAATATTAGTTGTTACGTTGACTGCATGCTTCTCTTGAGTTTCTTCTGAAAATGCAACTATAACCAACAAGATAGATCAACAAAAAAAGCTCATTAATAACGAAACAAAAACAAACACAAAGCAATTTTTACTATGAGTATCATCGGTTTGTTTTCTTTCATTCGTGTCTGTACAGTGAGTGAAAATGTAATGATAAAATATGTAAACAAAGAACTGTTGAAGAAATGTAATATTGTATTTTTCTTCCTTCGTTGCTCTCTTTCTATGTGATTGCATCTCATAAAGATTTTTTTCGTTACTATCTATCTATGTTCGTAAATCGTGTTGACGAGTTCGAATCAATCAAAATGCATTAAAAATTAATTCAACACTGTCCATTGCGTTATATTCATTTCGTTTCTCTTCATGCTCATTGATTCACAAGCATTTAATGTCGCGAAAATCTATAGACCAAATATGATTAACATTATATGGAAATCCCTTTTTCTTTTGCTCTGACAAGGAGGACATTGAAAAAATTGTCATGATGTAAACAAATGTTTTTTCAGAAGTTTTCTTAGCTTTCACAAAACGTATATATTGAAAAATGAAGAACATATTAGTAAGGAATGAAAGAACGATAATATCGAAATTTGAACTTGGAATAAATAATGTTTAAAACTTTACTACTTTTTTTTGTAAGTTGGCGACTAAATTGACTATTCGAGTACGTGAGTAGAGTCAAATCCGAAAAGGAATTCATTGGCGATCAATGTCTACTAGTTGATTAGGAAGAAAAAAGTGAAACTGCCACAAAATATCATTTTTAAATGAGACATGCATGCTGTCTTTTAACAAGAAAGTCTTCATGTTCTATTAAAGACTTTGAAACTCTACAAATAAACCTAGAATATGATCAAGAAAAGTACATATGCGGTAAAATCAATCCATAAAATACATAGCTGTTGAACATTTGTAAGAGTCATAGTTTCCTTCATCATAAGGTCATTGGCAAAAACAGAGATGACTGCAAATGATTATCTTCTCATTTTAATATTATTGATTGATACAATGACGAGAATTAAAAACAACGTTATCAGCAGTGTAATATATCCAGTAGATCATCGTCGAGATATGAGAAAAACAAGAGTATCTATCATGCACATTTACAACTGGTTGATATCTTTAAATCTATTTAATAGAGCACAATCTACATCAATTCAAATTATCACTGATGAAATTTTATTGATTAAAAAAGACAAAAAAAAAAATAATAATACACATATTTACACAACTGATCCTACAGGTTCTCCTAGATGATGTTCGGATGAATTATTATAAATTTTTTCAAAACGTTCTAAATATTTATTAATATCATTCATTGATAAATTACGTTGATAATCTTGTTTTATAGATAATTTTTCATTTGAATATAATGATGGAGGTGGAAGATGAATTTGTTCTAAAAGTTTTCGTTGATTATCATTTGAAATTGTTGGATAAATTCGTTGTTCACGATTAACAACACGAGGTAATGATGTTGTTGTTGTAATCTAAAAAAAAAACAAAAGAAATCAAAAATTTCTATTAATTCTTTTTTTATATTCAAATTTCTTACATATTCATTATCAATTAAACAACTATCAGGTGTTGTTGGTGAAAGATTTGATAAAGATTTTTTTGTTGATAATTTTCCTTGATAACAATTAAATAAAATTATAATAATAATTAATAAAATAATTATTGAAAGTATACAAGCACTAATTAAAATAAATGTTGTTGAAATAATTATTGGAATTTCTTGTTGATTTAATTTTTCATTTGATATAAAATCAAATGTTATTTGTTGTCGAGTTATTAAACGATTTGGTTGACCAAAATCAGTTAAAATTATAGTAAAATTATATATTGATTGATTAATATTTTTGAAAAATATTCGACCTGTATAACGTTCAATTTCAACATTTTCTAATGAATCATCAATTTCATATTCAATCGTTGGTGGAAATAAATTATTTTGATTATTAAATGATAAATCTGGATCATAAGCTTGAATTTGATAAATAAATTCTCTTGATGAAATTTCAATAGATTGTTTTGTTAAATTTTCAAATAATCGAGGTGATTGTTGATTAATACCAAAATAAATACGTATTGGTATTGAACAACTTAATGATGGTATTTGAGAATCAATAGCTTTTATATAAAAATCATATGAATAAGATGAAAATAATGATGATGATTGAATTTTAATTGAAGCATTTTTTTCATCAATTAAAATTTTATTTGGTTCTGATGATATATATTTTACGTAAGATGGTAATGATGGAAGAACAAATTGAGAAATATTATTACTTGTTAATATATAAAATGATTGAGAAAAATATGGATATATATTTGAAACTGAATATGAATTATAAACATGTATACGAAGTTTTATTAAACATTGATTAATCTATATGAAAATAAATACATGTATTGATTAGAGATGGATAAAAACTTGAATAAAGACAAAATATATCTTAGAGAACAGGATGTGGAAAAGAGGAGGGAGAAATACATTCCTGAAAGATTCTTATAATATAAATTGATTTGTCGGTTTGAATCTCTAAGCAAGAATCAATCGAATTTTCTATTATAACACTTTTTATTAATTAAAAACTATCAATACTTTTATTCTCTCTAATTCGGATAGTTATTTGATAGTTCTGAAAGTTTCAACGAAATATTTCTTTCTCGAGATATTCAGCTTCTAACTAGACTCGTTTACTGTATTCTTCTATGATAAACCGCTGTTTTTTTGGAGTAAAGTGAATATCTTAAAAAAAAAGACATGTTTAGTTTCGTTGAAACTTGCAGGGCTATCAAATTTATCTATACAAAGTTTGAAGTCGAAACTTGAAAATGAGTTTGGTTTTTCTGAAGGTTTCAGAGTGTTCCTAGTTAACTTGGATCTACATGTTGCACATAGTCTTGACTCAAAAGCGATTTATCAGTTGTGGGATTTCCTTTGTAGAGACAAAATTTTAGACGAAAACATTTTGCTCTGTCGAGAGAACTTTTCCAACTTGAAAGTCACTTTTGAGTACAGACTCTGTGCATAAGATATTAAAAACCTCAAAATGACAAGGACACCTAGGTCTTCCCTACAGAGTTATAGACATTCCAATGAAATCTTAGCCTATAGCACGGCATGTCCAACAGAATTGAATGACAATTTTTATGCAAAGATAAGTCTCAGTGTCCGACATGGGTCACTTTTTTTGTGACTCGATTCGATCCGAGTTTAGCGGACCTTAATCCGACCCGACCTGACCCGAGCATGGCTTGATCCGATCTGACCCGACCCAAGTCAGACATTGATAAGCCTATTTGTGACACGAGATATGGAATTCCCAAAAATCACTCATATTTCACGAAGGGTTGGAGAATGTCATGTTTTTTTTCTTGGAATTCTATATCTCGTGTTACAAGTAGGCTTATCTATGCATAAAAATCGTCATTCAGTTCTTTTGTACATATCGTGCTATAGGGTAAAGTTCCAGTAAAATATTTATAACTCTGTAGAAAAAGCCTAGTTACCCTTATCCTTTTGAGATTTTCAATATCTTATCGAAGTCTACCTTATATGCATAGTATGCAAACTCAATAGCGATTTTCAAGTTAGAAGAACTTCTTCGTCAGTAAGCAAAAGGTCATAACTCTTTAATCACTAGACTCTAGGCCAGAAAATAAAGTTACGATCGATGTTCGATCTAAGCTACAGGTGTGACCTTAGACTAAGATTTATCTTTACATTCTTATTCAGATGAAAACTTAAACTCTAAATTCATAATTTAATATAAAATTATCTTACATCATCTGTTTGATTATTTTGAATTTCTTTAAGAATTAATTCATAATTTTGTTGCTGTTTAGTATTTAAATATTTTTTAATAAATAAATTATAATTTTTATCAATATCAAATGTATTTGTTGAATCAATTAATATAAATTCTTTTGTTTGATTATTTAAACAAGAATGAAAATAATTTATTAAAGAAATTTTTTCATTTAATAAAATATTTTCATTAATTTTAATAAATATTATATTTGAATTTTTAAAAAAATTTTCTTTATTAAAATTTAATAAAAATGTATAATTTTTTGATGATATTATTAATGGATTATTTATATCCCAAACATTAATAGAAATATTTATTAATAAATTTTCATTATTTATTAAATTATTTGATAAAATACGAATTAATAATAATGAATTTAAATTTAAATATAAATTTAATGTTTTTTTATTTATATAAAATATATCATCTAATGATGAATTGAAATTAAATAAACAATTTAAACAAAATTTTTTTTCTTGTTTATCAATAATTATTAATTGACCAATAGGTAAATTAAGATTATCAATAGAAATAATATTATTATTTTTTTCATTATTATTATTTAATTTTAAATTAATATCAAATAAAAATGTTAATTTAAATTCAATAATACATTTTGTTGATAAACGATATGGTTTACCATAATCAGTTATATTAATTAATAATTTTGTTTCATTTGTACGTTTCCATTCTGTATAATTAAATATAATATATCCATTAATATGATCAATAGAAAATCCTGATAATGAATTTATTAAATTATATTCTAATTTTCCATTATCATTTTCATCAAGATCAGTAACATTGATTTTAAATATTGATATTGAATTAATATTATTAATAGAAAATAATGTTTTATTATATTGACATTGTGGTGAATTATCATTAATATCTTTAATAATTATAATTATATCAATTGATATATCTTTTTCATATATATTTTCAGCAATAAGACGAAGTAAATAAAGATTTTGTTCTTCACGATCAAATTTTTTTAATGGTTTTAATAATAAATTTTTATCATCTAATTCAAATAAACCATTTGGTTTATTCCAATTATGTAAATAAAGTGAATATGTTATTAAATCACCATCAGCATCATATGCATGTGGTAATATATATGTTTTATTAAACCAATATTCATCATTTTCTTCAATTTCAATTATTGTTCGATTAACAAAAAATTTTATTAAATTATCATCAATATTTTTTATATGTATTGGAATTATATAAACATTAATTGTATCATGATTTGATACAGCTATATTTATTGATATAAGACAATGATGAAAATTTATATTTAAACATATTTGTTCATAATCTATACGTTTTTTTATATTAAGTGTATGACGTATATGATCAATTGAAAAAAGATCAAGATCAGAAGAAAATGGTTTAACAAGATCATATTCTAATGATTGATCTAAATTAGGAATTTTATCATTTAAAAATGTTACAATTGTACCAATTGGTAATTCTTCATCAATAGATATTTCATTTAATTGTTTTATTGTTTGAGAATGAACAAAAATTAATTGGAAAAAGAAAATTAGAAAAATCATATTTTTATATCTAAAACAAAAGAAAAATAATAATAATAATAAATTTCAGTTATATAAATGAAATAGCGAGACTTTTTTGAATTAGAAACGTGCGGAACTCGGAACTATGAGAAATCGTTATTTTTGTTCACGATATTTTTCGATTGGAAAAGTATTAGAGAGTTATTAGAAAAATTTCGGACTATTTCAGAAGGACTTCTTTGGCTCCTGTAGTACCTCTCAGGAGTTCTGAAAAACAAAATTTCCAAATTATTCCATAGTTATTTATGTTGATCACGAATATCGTAATTAATATAGAAAAAAATGTTTAGTTTTGATGGTGAAAAATGCATATTATTGATACCTTCTCACCATATCACTAAGTTTTCGCATATGAAAATAGAAGATTTTATTCTTTGAAATATAACAGTGTACGGATAACTATTGCCTCTATTCATTCGAAATCAATTTAGTAGTTATAGAAAATATTCATACGTTACTATAATTTTGAAAATAATAAAAAATAAGTAATGATATACCAATTATTTTCTGATATTAAATTGACTGGAAATAAACGACGTATATAATTTGTTATGTTTTAAAAAAAAATTTAATTTCATCCTCATCTTTTCGTGTGTAAAAACAAAAAAAAGTAGAAGAATGGTATGCTGTAGGACTATCATACAAATTTAATGTTATTTTGTGTAATACATATTCTTCAAAATTCTAAAATGTTACTTACCCAAAAGAAGTTTTCATTATTTGTAATCGATTATAAATATGAGAATTTGTTCAAATAAAAAAAAACGAATTTATACATTCACTTGATTGAAGATAAGCTTAAACAATTTTCAACGAGGAAAAACTCCGTAACAGAATGATTATAATTGGCTTCATAGTGTGCGTGACACAGTAGAACAATTCAATCTGAAATTTTCTACATATGTTTTTCTTTCCTTCTAATTATAATTTATTCTATTGGACGATCGAGATATCGGATCAATTTAGGGGAATAATTCACTCTAACAAAAAAATGTAGTCTCTCTCTCTTTATTGTGAAAAAAAAGCTGCGATAAATAAAGTCTATAATTCTAAGTATTGGGCACGTGTTTTGTCATCTATCGTCACTTTATCGCCTTATCCAGTCTATGTCATTTCTTCACACATCTTCAAATATGAATATTCATTCATATTTTCGTTTGGGATTTTAACAGCTTTTCCTCCTTCTTTGTTTAAATTGAACAAGTGTGACTAAGCTCACCGGTATTGTCATACTATTGCTCATATGCAAATCAATAAAAAGAAATTAAAAATGCGGTACGGAAGTAACTTCTTTCGTTTTCTCTCTTTTCTTTTTCCTCCTTGCTAAATCTCAACCAAACGTTATTCATCATCCTCATCATCATCATCATCATCTCCATGTAAATCTTATTGTTCACTAAGATAAAAAGAAAAGGAGGAGATAACGAATTACTAAATTCATATATTCTCAAATAAACTTAAACCTTGAGATTTTTCTTATTGATCAATACTATCAATAGTTCAAGAGAGCTTTTTCTGTCTCTCTCTCTCTCTCTCTATCAATCAATTTCCGAGTATTCATAGAACGGATTAAAAACAATTTAAAAAAAAAAGAGAGAGTCTATTCAACTTAAGAACTTTAAGTGATACATATAGTTCAAAAAATATTCGAACTAAATAAAATCAAACAAAACATTGATTCTATCTAATTAAAAATTTCAAGTAGAAGTCTTAATAGTACAAGAAAATATTGATAGTTGAATTTGATTAAAAAAAAGACTAAAGTAAAAAAAATAACGAAAGATTTGTTTAACAATAATTTGAACGGTGTCAAACATAAAAGAAACCTGATTCTTTCTCTTAGTCTGTAATGGATGACATATACACACTAAGACAAATAGAACCACACGATATATTTGTTGATTCAATATGATAGAACGTGACATATGATGAATGTTAGAAACAGACGCGTTGTATAGAAAAAGTCACAAGAAAAAGCTTTGTATTTGTAAAAATAAGTTTTAATGTTCAACAAAAAACAAAAAAAAAGAATTATTCTTTCTGGGAAAAAGACAAAATAAACGTTTTTACCTTTTCTTTTAAGTTGAATGAGACTTGTACTTATGTACATTACTTACACAATCAGTCTGTCTGTGCTCAATGGGGCGTCATCGTTCAATCGTTGTCGTCCTATATATAACAATACATACACATATATATATATATATGTATGTATACATAGACTGGCTCGCAGCATATAATGACAAAGATTGTTCTGACAAAAAACATACATATTTTTCAAGTATTCGATACCGAGAAAAAGGCCCGCCTGTATTATCGCGATAATGGATAATTCAAGAGACTTGAAAATGCATAAAGAACAGCAATTGAATGAGTGACTCAATCAAGCGCCACAAATTTGTTCTCTCTCTCTCTCTCGTTCGTTTTTCTTTTTTACATTTGATCTTAACAAAAAAGAAAAAAAAAATTATAGACTTGTTCTTTCGTTCTTTATTATTTCTGGTTGTATGAATATTTTCTTTAATCACAACCAATCAATTCACATGAGATTGAACACCTGAATGAAAATAGATATTTTCTGATAGAGAAGCATGATTTGACAAATATATGTTAACCACATGAATGAATAGTCAGTCTGATAATTAGTACGATCGTTCTTCTACTATTCTCTAATGACAAGTTCAAAGAAAAAAATGCGACTTATTTTTTTGCTTTCATTGATTGTTACTAGTGTATTAATCGATTTTGTTTATATTCCATAGAGATCAATATAAAAATACATGTCATTTTATTATATCTGTACAAAAAACAAAAAATATCTACTTGTCAATTTTCACAATGTTGTTACATTAAGAATGTAAAATAAA
Source organism: Rotaria sordida (assembly GCA_905250125.1). Taxonomy (NCBI): domain Eukaryota; kingdom Metazoa; phylum Rotifera; class Eurotatoria; order Philodinida; family Philodinidae; genus Rotaria; species Rotaria sordida. The sequence goes on from CAJNOL010000411.1 coordinate 18,249, forward strand.
TTTCATTGTAGTTTATATAGATTAATCCACTTAAATATTTGATTTCATCATCAATGAATCTAATAACTTTTGTCATTGATGAGTATGTGTTTATATACAATAAGTATATAGCAATAAGGTAAAGTGAGTATCATTAAAACTAAAGAGGAAACAAGAGGGTGTGGTTAAAATGGTACAGATGTATGTGTGTATATATATTTATTGTTTATGCGGATGATATTTGCCTCAAGCAAAAATCTTCAAAAAAAAAAAAAAGAAGAAGAAAAACGGAAAAGAAAAAAATCAGCACGTCATAAACATACGATACATTAATAAGCAGAAGCTATAATTAGCGAAAATGCAAAATAATGCACGCACGCGATCATTCTTTTGATGACAAATATTCAAAGTGACTATCAATATGCTTGCTTTAGATAGTTAAAAAATCATTCATGAAAACTAAATTTCATAGTTACATCATTAGATTTAGATGTTTTGTTTTTTTTTTGATAGTATATTCTTTAAAATTTCATTTCATGTAATTTGACCTAATAGCAAAAATGTGTAAAATGATTACCTATCATCTGAAATATATAAATATTCTATTCATTTCGAAATATTTGATCAAAAAAGAAAAAAATACAGAAAATTTATCATTTAAATAAGAGCAATCGTATGCAAAGAAAATGAATGTTGAAGTTTTTTTGCAAGTCACATACTTCTTTATATCTTCATTGGAAGATAATCAATCATAATTCATTGTGCTATTGCTTCTCGACTATTGTATTAACAATGCTTTTTTCTATAACATCATCGAAATTTTTTTTTTTTTGTTCTGTATTTTTTGAAAGTCGTTCACAAAGCGTTGTCGATATGCTACTGTATTAATTTCGAAAAAAAACATTGACAATTATATCTAATGCTGTCTATGTCTTAGATTTATGTGTCGAATTCACTGTACATTTTCCGTCTCAGAACTATATATGGGACTTAAATTTGTAGTTGATTAAAAGATATGCATACTTTTTATTTTACAGTGAACTTTTGAGATGCTTTGTACAAGATAAAAACGAAAGATTTAAATGAGAAGTCTATGTATTTTAATTAGAAAATAATAGTTATTAGTGTATATCAAAAATTAACTACTAGTTATATTGAGAAGGAAAAAATATAAATTTTGAAATGAGAAGAAAAAAACAAGACTGAATATATATTATAAAAAAGGATATTTATGTTAAATATGATAATCTATATAAACTGAATTGTGATATATTGGAATGTTCAAGCATTTTGTGATTTTTTTGTTGAATTGAGATTCAGTTTGTTTGTATAAGAAATCAAAAAAAAAACACATGGATTATTACAGATATTGAAATTCTTTGTGTAATACAAAGTTTGATGAAAAATAACATTTTCAGACAAAAAATAAAATATTTTTATACTATTACATTTACATATTATTTATACATACTATTATAGTAAATAGGTATTTTTAACAGTCTATTTCTTCTTTTGTATAAAATTTTATTAATGATAAAGAACAAGACAATAAAAGTAATACACTTGACGAATGATTCATTTTTCGTATCATTATGAAAATATTATACAAAAGAAGAGACAGACTGTTAAAAATGTCTATTGATTGTAATAGTTTGTATAAATAATGTGTGAATATTTTGTTTTGTCTGAAGAAGTTGTTTTTCAATTATTTGTAAATTAATTTTAGATGCTGATAATAGAGATATATATATACGATAAGCTTTTTTTTTCTTTGTATCCTGTACTCTAGCTGAGAAAAATTTTCTAATCCTTATCTTATAGAGTTTCTACTCCTCTAGCATCCTGCAATTGAGTTGGATTCCCGGTATGGTCTCACATTCGATCCCGATCCGGCAATTAATAAGATCTTGATATTTCAAAATATTTTTAAATATATGTATCCACAATTATGATATTTGGCATCGACATCAAGTAAATTCTGAATCACTTGCTTTTTTTTGTTGCTGTTTATGAAAGAAACTAAATAGTATACTTTGAAAATCGTACTGTAAAAGTATTGGTTGGATGTCGATTAGCTCCGGTACTTCTAGAATTATTAGAAAAATAATATTTGATGAATCTTTAATTATGTATTCAAAAACTAGAAATTAACATTTTCTTATTACTTATACAATTATTCTATATATAGTTATAAATATTTTGATGTTTTTAGATATCATGTTTATGTTGTTATGGTTGGACAAAAAAAGTTTAGAATTTAGAAATTCATTTATTAGCAAATTTTCTAATTTGATAGTAAAATTCTAATGGCATGCACATTTTGTAATAGATTGAGAATTATTCTCTTGTTTTAAGTGTATTTTCTAATAAAGAATGCTTTATTTTTACAGCTGTTTCATATTTCAAATAAATATATTTTTTGTATAGTCAAAAATTTAAAAAAAAATACTTCAAGAAAGAATATCGTTAATTTAACATTCAAACAACACAGTTTTATACCTTAACTTGATGATGAATATTTTGAAATAGATAATGATAAAATCAGAAATAATAGAAAAAGCTCGACAATATTCATTACTATCTTACGAAGAAACAATCATTTTTATTTTTTAATAGAAATCTAAAATATTCTAATAGAAATATTTTATCTATTTTTTTTTTGAAGAAAAACAAAATCGATATCTACTTAAATTAAAATATATGACCAAGAACAATAAATGATTAATATATATTTAATTTTTCGTTCGATTTCCTCTTGAGATACATATCTTCATAAACGAGAATAATGTCCCCAAGCATCAACTAAAGCTCGACCCAGCGAGTCATACTTTAAAAAGTCGCAGTTCATTCTGATTCGATAATTTATCGTCAAGATTGTCTGAGAAATGTGTATGGGACATGTTAGCCATCGAATACAAATAATCAATAAAAAGAATTTCGCATCTTTGGAATGTCCATCAGACAAACAAAAAAAAACAAAATTTCGTTTGAAATTTTGAGTATAGTTTCGGTCGTCGCGATTGATCCTATTGCTCATGATAAGTGTATTAACAAATAATCGTATTCTTCAAAATAGCAATTCTCCTTCATTATGAATATTTATTTTCGTGTACAAGAAAAAAAAGCAAAAATGTATTAATGATAAATGTTTTTCTTGCTTTTTTTTTACACAATAGTCTATGAATTTAATGAAAAAGGAAAAAAAAAAAAACACATCATCATCATCATCATCATCACTATTTACTGTTTATAATCGTAGTGATGGTTTATATTGTTAACATTATTATTATAATAAGATATTACATTTGTATTCACTTTCGACAATTATATATATATATGAAATATGTATGTGTATTATAATTTAATTGGCTGAGCAAATTGCTCGCCGAATTCCAAGATAACCATATACGCAAAGAACAATAATAAGAAGAGCATGACTATAAAATATCTGTTCAGCTCCACTACCTAAGCCGTTGACTTGTCTGACGGCATCAGCCCATCCTCCTACAAAATCACAAAAGAAAAAGAAAACAAAAAAAAAATTTCGGTTTTTTACTTGTATATACAGCTAATGCAATCATGGTAGCAAACAGACCCCAAATAGCAGTAACAATTAAACAGCAGGAACATGCTGCAAGAGCACCTATTGGACCAAGTACAGCACCTAAAGAACTTGCCATTGATGAGTATTTAGTTTATTCACACACTCGTTTGTCTACAAGAGACAAAAATAAAGAAAAAAATATTATTAATCTCTAATGGTCAAATTTTATATCTCTATATTTCTTCTTTTTTTTCTATCGTACGACTGGAAATGAATATTCACATGCTTAGATAGTAGACAACAAAAAAAGAGGTGAAGAAAGAGACAGAAGAAAATTTTTCTACTCTCTCTGAATATACTCATATAGAGCTCGGTAATACAGGTTTCTCTCTCTCTTACATACATATACTTTTTTCTCTCGGTTTTTTTTTTATGTCAGTCATATCTATCGACTCAAGGTATACACCTACCTTAGTAAGTGGTTCCTAAAAATAGTCAAAGATGAAGCTTTTTTTTCTTCATTTATGTGTCTATTCAACCGTGTATATATACCATTACAACCTAACCAAAAAAAAAAGGACATTTACATACTGATATCACCTAAATGAAAGAAGAGAATATGATGTGGGAAACTATGCATGACAAAAAAGAAATGTATGACAAATATGTTAGAAAGTTGAATGGTGAGAAAGAAGAAAAGAAAAACAATCGTAGAAGTATTGTTAAAAACAAACAAACTAATATCCATTTCAAATTAAAAGAAGGTCGGTTGTTTTTTGAATAACTTTTAATAGGAATGAGATGAAGATCTGTGATTTTCACCATTCGAAAGAGGAGATGAAACTGTATCGAACTGTACAGATCAGATTTTTCTGAATAGGTTTTTTGAAACCTTCAGTCAGGTTTTGCAAAAAAATTGTGCTATTTCGTCGGTTGAAAACACACATTTCTCATCAAAAACTACGAAAAAAAGTCGTTTTTTTTTGTGAAAAAACTCAGTAAAATATCTATAACTCACGATTGATTGAAATTATCGACGTCAGACTTGTACAGTTTATAGAACTTTTGTTGGATGTCCTGATGCACTCCTTAAAATTAAGTTTACAAAACTTTCACATGACTCAATATTTTGTTTTCGATAAAGTTGACTGAAGGTCTTAGGAAACCATCTCAGAAAAATCCGATCTATATAGTTCAGCGCAGTTTCATCTCCTCTTTCGAATGGTAAAAACCGTAGGTCTTCATGTCATTCCTATCAAAAGTTATTCAAAAAACAACTACCCTTCTTTTAATTTGAAATGGACATTAATTTAAGATTTGTACTTTTTAATCTAGTCTAACTATATTATCATCAATTCAAGATCATTTAGTTAATAATAATAATAATAATAATAATAATATTAAGTATATAATATATCATTTAGTGTTTTCTTATTGCATACTTTCAATTTATTGATAGCGTCCGAATTTTTATTTGAATGTATGAAGATAAAAAAGGAAATAGAAAAATATTAGATAAATAAAACGAAATATTGAACATGATCACATTTTGTAATTTTCGATTACATATGAATTAAAATTGTTGTTGTTGTCGTCGTCGTCGTCATCATTGTCATTTGCCATGTTTTTCTTTACGGTTTTAGAAAAAAAAAAAGAAATTCAATGATGCATATCACGCGCACGAGTTCCATGGTTTTTTATCAATAAGTAGACAACAAAAAAAAATTCGTTGTGTTGTAAAAGAAATAAGTATAAACAAAAATAAAAAAAAGAAATTTGAAGCCATTTTGTTATATTAAAGATATAACATCATAAATACGAAAAAACGACTAAGTCGTCGTTTAATTTATCTATGAACGACGCATGTACGTGAACAAAAACGAACATACGAGTACTAATAAAAGAAGCATATGTGGTACAACAAGTTCATCGGCACCATTTAGTCCATTACGGCTCCTATAATCACGTAACCATTGACCTTGAAGAAAAATTAATTCTAGAAAAAGAAGAAAACGATATATATATTGAAAGAACTTACTGATAAACACAGTCAATGGGATAGCCGTAATAAATAGACCCCATATGCTTATAGTATTAAGACAACATAAACACCCAGTAAGACCCCCAATAGGTCCAAGAATACCTGCAAGAGCGCCAGTACCACCGGGTCCTGCACCAACTGGTGTTATTGGTGGTAGTATTTGTCGAGGTCCATAACGATCACCTAATGGTCGAATATAAGATGAACGATAAATTTGACGAGATCCACCAGCACCAGGCACATATTCTATAGAAAATAAGATAATTGAAATATTTCAATTAGAAACTATATATAGATATTTTTCGTTTACGCACGTCCTCGTGGTCCTGTATATCCACCGCCTGGAGCTTGAAGCATATCCGCAGATCAGCAGGCGGTCTCTTACTTTTCTATAATAACATGAAAAAAAAAAGACAAAATACAAAAGAGCCTTTTTCACTATCTTGATGAGCTTCTTTAAGAATATTTTAATTTTTTTTCTGTTTTTTTTTACTGTCTTTCCAATGTATATATCTCTCTCTCTCTCTCTTTCTTTCTCATTGCTACTCGATTGACTGAAGGCAATCATTCTGCCGTGTATCTATGTCTACATTGTATACGTACTACAGAATGCATGAGAGAAGTAGGAAAGTGTAAAAAAGACATGACGAATTGTACAATACTCAAAAAAAGACAAGAAGAGAACACGTCACACGTCAGCAAACAGCTCAATAATGGTAATTTCTGTTGATTGTAATGACATATTTACAAAGTAAAACCATGACTTTGACATTTTCGTGTATCAGAAATAACGAAACAACATTACACGATTAATAATATATACACGATGCATGCACAACTGCTTGTGTAGGTGCAACAAATTTGTGCAAGGTTAGACAAAAAAAAAACGAAATAAATTGGAAAAATGAATGATGTTTGAACGCATGGACATATTCACTATTGTCTTAACGCTTCATTGAATTTTTATTTTTATAAGAAAATGTTAATGCATGTATATATGTATGAAACAATAAGAAAAGAATTAAATAAAAAGATAAATATTTTAAATTGGACAAAAAAATTATTTTATTCAGAAGAAGAAGAAGAAGAAGAAAAGAAAAATATATGTTTGCATGTATGTATCGTGCAAAGTTAATTTTTAATACGATTGTTTTGTTGTTTGTGATTTTTGAACTCAAACAGTATTACGAACATTATTTTTGACGTTACTACCACGGACAGTAGCAGGTCGAGGTGCAACAGTTGGTTTTCGACGAATTGTAACTACACGTTTTATTGTTCGACGTCGTACTTGCGAACCTAGATTAGCACCGTTTCCATTGTTAGAACTTACCAAACCATTATTAGGAGAAACATTCGGACGAGGTGTGGCATTTCCTTGAACTTTAAATAAAATAAATGTTTATTTATATATAATAAAGTAAAATATCTTTACCATTTGTATTACCCAGACCTGCATTGTTTGATTGATTGACACCTGAAAATAATATTAAGACTTTTTTTTTCTTAACAAATTATTACATTTATCTATTACCATTTGTTGGTCGATTAGCAGCATTTTGAGAAACTCCTATATTGTAAAGTATAAATAAAATTTATAACTTGTTATTTTACATACCTATTCACAAAAATAAAACAGAAGAAGTGCATAAGATTAAAACAAAAAAAATTTGAATGTTTAACTAACCTAATCCATTATTTCCAATTGCTGGTGTTGTTGTTATTCCAATATTATTTGTAAGTGCTATTCAATAAACAAAATATTACATTGTAAGAAAAATGTTAGAGACTAAAAAACAAAAATCAAATGATCACTTACGAGCTGTTGTTATTGGTGCAGCAGCTAATCCATCTATAAAAATAAAAAAATAAAAAATAAATTTCTTAAGTAAAATTACTAGTAGAATTATTCGTATTCTGAATAACAGGACAACATGGATAACAAGCAAAGACTGAAAGTGCTTCAGCAACTTGTTGAGCTACTGAATCATAAATTGAACACATTGCTTGTGCTGATGCTGGCATACATCGTGGACATATTTGTTTTAAACATTGAACCATTTCGTCATTACAAACTTTACGTGTAAACATACATGAACTAAAACACATACGATGAAGACATGTACATTCTCGATATTGTTTTGCATAACATCGAAGTGATACAAATGAACGACCATGTCGTTCCCAAAATGGACATATTCCATTAGAACATGTTTTAGTACCACGAACAAAACGTAAATAAGTATAAGCTGATTGTTTCATTGGTGCTTTTGTACGACGTCCATTATTAACTACAACACGACGATTTGTTGTAGTTGAATTGACCACAACAATAGAAAAACAGAATAAAAGTACTAGACTAATATGCATGTTGTTTTTTTGGAAGTCTGTTGAATATTGTTTGAAATAATAATAGAAAGACTAATAAAAAAAGAAAAGAAAAAAAGAAGAATCAAAATGTTGGTTACTTGTGGTTAGAAACACGTCATTTATATGCCGATTAATTTCTGTTGCGATATTATTTTGAGATTAATTATGTACGTGACAGAACATTGTTGTTCTTTTTTTTGCTTCATGAATTACAAGACCTAAGAACAAAATATATGTAGAAGTCACACCTAAATCATAGGCTTGAACCTTTGACACTCAAGTTATGTTGATGATGAAAAAAAACAAAAATGTTTATCCGACATATTTTCAAGTGTTGAAAACATAATATGTAAGACGTTTTATATCCATTGACCTTCCATAATTTTAAACTTTTTTTTTAACATTCTCATATATATGTGTTTAAAATAAAATAGACGTGATCTAATATTGTTTTTGAATGAAAAGGTCATCGAACGATTTGATTTTTTTTTTCTTTTTTCATCATTTATTATTGTTAATAGTTAAAATAAGTCAAGACAATATTTTAAATCGAAAATAAAGAAAACGACAACTCAAAGTTAAGCCACAAGATCAAATCTAAATAACATCAAAACAATGATTTAAAATGTCAACGAACTGCTATGAATAAATGCGCCAAGGTTTTATTTTTCTTTCGATACGATACAATTTACATAAGTAGAAGATAGTTGCTCACTGGAATACAGTATTTTATCCAAATTTTCTCTTCCGAAGAGACGATTTAAAGCTCCGAGAGGACGGACGCCTATTATCGGAAGCACAGACACATAGTATGTAGTACAATAACCAAAATCTTCGAAAGGACAATGCTCCCTCTGCCCTCACACTAGATAACACACCATTCGAATTGGTGGCGTATCCAGGATTTTTCAGTATGTTGGATTTCACCTTCAGAGCATGGGATCAAGATGAAACTTATAGAGGTATGATATGGGACCCAAATGATGATTTTTTATCAAAACATTTTTGTAATAGGGGTTTGCGAAAAAAATTAGCATTTTCCTGAGACCCTTCAAGATTTTTCTTTTACTATTTGTAGTATTCTAGTTTTTAGAATTTAAGAGTAAGCTACATCGAAATTCATCGACAGATTTCAAATTTCAGCTAAAAATATGCATCCGTTACCGAGTTACAATGTTTTTAAAATTTGCTGCATGCTGTCAAAATTTTAGAAAAAATTCAAAACATTGTAACTTGTGAACGGATGCATATTTTTAGCTGAAATTTGAAATCTGTCGATGAATTTCGATGTAGCTTACTATTAAATTCTAAAAACTAGAATACTACAAATAGTAAAAGAAAAATCTTGAAGGGTCTCAGGAAAATGCTAATTTTTTTCGCAAACCCCTATTACAAAAATCTTTTGATAAAAAATCATCATTTGGGTCTCATATCATACCTCTATAAGTTTCATCTTGATCCCATGCTCTGAAGGTGAAATCCAACATACTGAAAACTCTTGGATACGCCACTAGCGAATACTAGCTTGCGAAAGATGGCGATGTGGATTTTTCTCTTCAATTATGTTCTAATCGTTTGTGGCATGTATATTTTCTAGAGTATTTACATTTCTAAAGAATTTTTGTGTTGCTTCTCCGATCAATAATATTAATGAATAACCATTGTGTATTCACAAATGTACGTCTTTTAAAGGAGTTTTAATATAGCAACTGACATAATTCCTTGATTTTCTTCTAAGTTGTTGATATTTTTTATGAATAGGACGGGTTAAAGATTCGGTAGAAAGTACATTTCATTCTTGAAGTACTAGAAGTGATGACTGAGGAGAAGAACGAAATCCACCGTGGTCTGATCTTTTCCACAATAGACAACCTGCCATCAGATTGTTCTTTCCTCAAACCTATTCCCTCGCAACGAAATTATCTGTTTATTTTTTATTTCACTCTCTGCTAGAAGAAGGCTAGTGATATTTTAAAAATCCGGCTTCTATCTAAGTTACCACAAAGCTGTAAAAAAATTGACAGAAATTCGAACATTTTACGAGGAAGAGGAAGCTTTGGCTATGTTTCTTCCTCGATTGAGAATCCTGATTCTATACCATGATTTCATAGATAAGCTATGATGGCAAAATTTCTCAAAAGCCACACACGATAGTTTTCAAGTATCAAAAGCTTATCATTTTAAAGAGCACAAAATTCTGAAGAAAATGAGAGATCGCTGCATTTTCTACGACCTTCTCTAAGAAAGTTCAAAGTGTCACAAAAGATATAAAACGACGAATTTTATCAAAAGGTCGACTAAAAAAAAATCTCTTTTGTTGGTTTTTGTGGTAGTTTTAACTTTTCAAGGAAAGGTCGCAGAAAATACGATGACCCTTCATTTTGTTCAAAATTTTATGCTCTTTAAAATGGCATTATTAAAAAAAGAAAAATAACTTCTGGAAAGTGAAAACTACTATATCCACTTGTTTAGAAATATTGCCGTCGTAGTTCATCTATGAAATCTTAGTATAGAATGCATTAACAAGCAAATGTCCATTTCCCAATTTACGTAATATATATATTTTAAAAATTATCCTTCAAATTTCTTTCTTAAATATTGTATCTTAATATTTTTCATAAAGAAATTCTTATTAAAATATTCATTAACGTAATTCATCCTTGTTATATGAATTGAATATTTTATTCGTACTACATGCTACACAATCAACGATTAAAATAAACTTCATTAAGCAATAGAAGACTTCGAGTCTTCTATTTTTGTTTATAATTATTAATTATAAGAATTTTTAGAATTTTAAAAGCTTCGAAATGATATTGACTTTACTATCTTTTAAAGTTTTCTAGCTCACAATCTTGAAAACTAATGTCCATGTCAGAATAAAGGAGGATTATGTAATAATCCGAATAATTCGGCAATGACAACAGTTAGCGACCTGAGGTTTGCACCAATCCAAAGAGGAGAAGTTCGAATATCTTTTTATCTGATACTATACATGAGAAAATTATTTTAAAGCCCATCGTTCTCGCAGGACATTCAAAGAAATGAATGAAAACTGTGTTTTGTTTGAAGTAAATTTCGATAAAAAGTCAGAAAATTTGCTAAAAATCAACAGAATTCTATTTTATTTGATCGAGTAGATATGCGATTTGTTTTCTCAACATTGAGATATAAGAAGATAATTATCTGAATCATGCTTTGAAAAATAGAACTAAAGTCTTACTATCTGAAGCACATGTCAAAATCGAAGCAAAACATTGTTTTCATGTATTCTTTAAAAATATTTTGCAAAGATTATAAGTTTTAATATAATTTTCTCATATATAGTATGAGAACAAAAAGTCGTCTGAAATCCCCCTCTTTCGATTGCTGAAAACTGTAGATCGTTACCTGTTGTCATTGTCGAGTTATATCCGACTCTCGTTAATTTTAGTGCTAATATTAGGTACATTTTATTGTAAATATAGAAACTAATGTTCCAATTTTGAGAAAAATATTTAATTAAGAAATATCTTCTATGGACACCATGAACAAGTGTGTACAACATAGGAAGACTAACAAAATCAAAAGGCGGAAATGTTTAAATTAAATATTCATAATACGATTACAATAACTCGTGGAATATATTTAAAAATTTATTGACTATGCATGTCATATATTGCGTTTTACGTAAAATGAACATTCATAAAAGTATATAATACTTTTAAAATATATCAGAATAAATAATGATCAATCATAAATTTTCTTTGATTGAAATTGTTCAATAATCATCTACAAAAATATTTATTTATGATTTTAAGTGCATAGATAACTATTGGTAAATTCTGATTTTTTTAAAATCAATTATTATGATTTTATTGATAATCATTTACATTGCAAACTTCATCATGTCTATTTCTTCATAAACAAAAAGAGAAAAATGAGAACAGAACACATTTACTCTTATTCATAATCAACATGACAAATAAATATATGTCATACAATATCAATTAAGTTCTACATGTAAATACTTCAATCATAGGTACATATAAATATTATTGACAAAATAAATTCTATCATAATAACACTTTTTATTAAGTTTATTATATTTAAAACAATTCATCAAAATCTAAAGATTATCAGAATAAAATTGTTACTTGCACAAAAATCTTTTGTATTTCATTTTCGTTTATATACGATTTCAAATATTCGACCATTATTTAGCAAAGATTATTATTTGTTTGCTTAGTAAAATTTATATCTACCAGAACTGCCAACAGGCCACTTTTTTCCTTACTTGGTCTACTCTAGCTCGAAATACCTACAGGTAAGACTAAAAATCACAAAGTGGCCTACAAGCCAAGTGAGACCGATTAATATTTCTGATTTTTCTCGAATACATTTAATTCTTTAACTCGACATTAATGTATCATTCTAGTTTCAGTCGTTCACTTAATTGATTTCCTTAAGGATAAAATAATAACAAGTTTTTGAAGGCGTAGAATCAAATGTGTTATGAATATCAGGAAAAAAGTTTATTCTATTAGCTTATTACTGCGGACGTACTGTATTTTGTGAAATGACTGTTGTGGTTCCCTTCGGAAACATCAGAGAAAATTGATTTTGGAATTCCGACTTGAAACTTTGCATAGATACAGGCCTTAACGAGAGTAGTTTATTTTTTAATTGATCCAATTCTAAAATATGAACATTAAATCTATCGGTTTATATGAACAATGTGAAAGATACACTATTGACATAGTTAAAGCTTAGGATAGAAATATCAACAAGTTTTCTGATGTTCTTGAGGAGCAGGACACGGCATTCATTTTTAACAATACTATAATAATGCAATATTTTCGCATCCATAAACTAACTCCATGAACTCTTTTCAAAGTATCCATAGCTCATTTATATCTATATAATGTACATAGTCTCAGCAAACAAGTGTTTTTCATCAGTTGGAGAACTTTCCGCGTTATTTATGTGATTGTAATCAGTATAATAACTTTTACTATTACTCTGTATTAATAATTTAATACAAGTCTAATGTATAGCATCGGTTTAAATTTTGAAATCTAGTAAGTTTTGTAGAGCATAATTTATGCTTCCGAATGAGGTCTAGCTGCTTTTTGTAAAATGTATAATTCAATTGATACAATAGATTTAAATTGATGAAACACTTAATTCCAGAACAACAATGAAATTACTCAGAAAAAGCAAAAGCGCTGGACCGACTATAATATTACACGTATATAGAATTATCAATACCGTGTAGTAGCAAGAGTTTTTATACTGATTATAATCATTCTAACGACGGAACATTTTCAACTGATCACTTGTTTTTTTTTAATGAAAGCTACCGGGTTATACGTTATCGACCATGCTGATTTTCTAGAAAATTAGCATCCCAGGTCGAACAAGCACGGTCGTAAACGACCGTATACGAAGAAATACGACGATTTACATGTGATCGTATTACGATCGTATATCTCCGTGTCGTATACGGAGCAATACGATCGTATACAGACGAAAAAACGGTCGTTTACGGAGACAATAAATGGAGGCCGTATACGATCTCCGTTTTGCTCCGTTTTTCTCCATATACGGTCGTATACGGTTACGGAGCTATACGATCGTAATACGATCACATGTATTACGGCAAAACACGGTCGTAAACGACCGTATTTTTCCCGTATACGGTCGTATACGATCGTTTACGAACTCCGTAACGTTCGACCTGGGATATAAAGACCTAAGAGAATTTCTCATGATCGACAGTTCATCATTAAGGTGCTGCAAATCTACAATTTTGTGGATCAAAACTCAGATCCGACTTTTTTTTTCCAACCACATCTAGCACTCTGTGTGTATATGAACAAATCAAGGATCAAGGTTTTTAGCTATTCTCAGAAAAAAAGTGAACTTACAGTTATTTCTTGTTGTTCATTTTTCCCTATATAAAAACATTGTTCATGCTGGTCGATACTTACCTATAGGGAACTGTAATTCTACGTTTTCTGTAGATCTAATTCGGACCCGAGAAAATCTAAACCCCTGTACTCGAACTCGAGTCCAGAAGGACTCGTAGTTCTCTACCCATCATTCAATCGCTTTTGGTGAGAAAACAAAGTTAGTTTTCAATACTCGTTCGATTGATGTACTTAAAAACTGAAAATGAAAGTAAAATCTTTCTTCTTCTTTTTTAATAATTCAGTATGAAAATAAGTGATTTCGAAAAAAAAATGACTTTAAATTTTGTCTACTGAAGTCAAACTATTAGTATGAAAAACAATTCATAAAACTAAACCTTTGAATACATTCACTTGTCAGCTTTATAGCTTCGCCTCGAGAACTACAAAAATCACTATTTGAATGGGCTTGAACAAATCATTTTGAACAAAAAAACCCATAGAAGACATCCTAAATTTCTTTCGGGTATTTTTATATCAAATCGTTACATCTTTGAATAATTCTATTGTTTGAATTTTACCCTGAGAACTAAAAAAATAATTTTTAATTTATTATAGTTGTGTAGTATGTGCGAGGGAAGAAGATGAATAATTTATAATTGTTTTTACTATTTTATATACTATATAAAAACTTGATTGATGTCGTCAACGTTAAGACATAGTGCACTTACGGCATTATAGACAATTAGAATGGATATCATTATAATAGTTCTTTCAATTTTCTTTTTTTTTTTTTCTTTTTTTTTTGCCTCGGAAAAAAGAGAGAAACGAGATTGATCGTTAATTTTTTTGCTAACGTCTTATCGATCCGAGTATTTATTAACGTGTACTTACGAGAAAAACATTTACAATTATTCCAATACTAATACATATTCTTACTGTGATTTAACATCATGCGTTATTATCAACATATAATTGTTGCTGCTTTATTTATGCAAGTTAGTAAATTTAATACATTTATTTCATTCGATTGAATATATTTTCTTTTTTAAAATAGTTATTTATTTCATGTTGGGCTCGAACAAGATTTATACCTGATCCATGGCCAGCATCATCATCCTATTGGCATGAAGTTGATGATATTTCTAGCAATGACAACAATGATAATGATATAGCTGATCGAGCTAATCTTTTGACAATGAAAGCTAAAAAAGCATTACATGGTAATTATCCTTTTGGTGGTGAAGAACGACGGAAAAAATATCTTGGAGAATCAGCAAATTTTCATGGTGGACATAGTCTTCAAGGTCTTTGGGCAATGCCAGGACGACGTTAATTATAGAACAGATTAATAAAAAAACAGATGATTATAGTTTACCAAATATATGAAAAAAAAAATATATATATAAAATGGTTATTTGTTTCATCATTATAACTGAAAAATAAATAAGAGAGTTGCTAGGATGGTGAAAAGTTTAATTTGAAATAAAAATAATAAAATAAATTCTATTTTTATTATAATTACTACTATGAATTGTCTGATGTCTATTTAAATGAATACTTCAATGTTGAAAATATTTCAACATTCTTTACTTCTATAGTAGGTTTTTTTTTCTTGGCAATAGAAATAGATAAAGAACAATTGAAGAGAAGATTATTGAACATGTCATGATGTGTTGTTAAATGTATAAAGTTTTGTTCTATTAATAAAAGAAATTAATTTTATACAATCAATTGATATTATCAATTCAACGTGAGATTATTTTTTTAATTTGATATGTTTCAATGTTTATAGAAATTCAAATAAATTGATGATAATTATTAATCAAAATAATAGAAAAGTATTTTGTTTTTAAATATTATTAATAATCTATTCCCTAGAAACCATCGAAATTGAAATAAATGTATCGGAAGATAGTTCGAAATTTGATCTTTCATATATGACATTCTTTTAATTTGATATCTCGTTCTTTATCAAAATTTTTGACAATTTCTGTCATTATTTACTTGAAAAATATGTTGCTTAGAAAAAGTAGGAAATATTTTCCATTTTTTCCCTCTTTGTACTTTTCTGATCACACATCCGAGAATTCTTAAAGAAGCTTTATTGCAGATTTTTTTTGTTTGAACGAACATGTGAAGATGCAATACCTGCTGTTTTTTTGTAGTTGAGCTTTGTTATTATTATATAAACAAGTACTTTTATAAACAGATAGCCATTTTTTGAGAGTTTTTCGAAGTATTGAACTCATCATCCTTTTTCTCCGCAAAAAAAATTAAGAGTTTAAAAAACAAAAAAGGAGATTCTATCATGTCATAATATAGGACTGAAAATTTCATGCAGTTTAAATATGTATAGCTCAAAATCGATTTTTGACGAAGAGGGGTTTACGTGTTGAATTGAAAGAATCAAAATATGAACAAATTTAATGTTGAGATTTAGTAGGACTAGACAAGTATGAACTGTGTCGAATACGAAATTCTCAAACAGTTACAAGAAGAAATACAAACAATAGATTTATAAGATGTCATTTATATATATATATCAAAACAGAATATTGCAAGAATCAACAGTCAAAATATCGCTGTTAATATCTAGTATTATTAAATTAATAATAAAAACATATCTATTACAGTGCGGCTGCCATCGCCATAGTGGTAGCGGCGCGAGAAATATTTTAACAATGCCATTGCGGTAACTTGTTTTTGGAAGAACATTGCAAAAATCCATGAATTTCAATGTCCAGCAATATTACATGCCAAGACTCGATGAATATTATGAATTATTAATAACAGTTCTAGTTTAGTACAATCATAGCAGTACAATTCAAAATATTTTTTCGAAATATCCTTGCGGTAGGTTTTCATCCGCGATGGATATTGCTATCTGGAATATTCTGCTCATCTTTGGGATTTAGTTTTAATTATTAAAAGAAATTTCTTGCGAATTAAAACACAGACATAAACTAGATGGTTATGTCGATTCTATGATTGCGTATAATTATATCTATCTTGTTATGTATTTCAGAAATTTTACTTTAATATTTTATTCTTTACACAAAATTTTATACAGTTTTATTTAAGAAGCATCGCTATTTCATGTTAAGAGTGTGACTTAACAAATTCTAATAAATAAAAATATCTCTTAATCTTTTTAAACTGTCTTCAAAATTTAATCTTCGAATTTACGAGATAATTTTCTAGTTTTGAAATTGTTATCTATCATTTTCACGAAATATAAAAACTAAACGTTTGATAACTCATATGAAAAAACGAATCCTATGGTCAATTCTCAGAAGCGAAAAAACATGCATGAACAAGACGATCGAACGCAAGAAGCCACCAATATCCAAGAGATTAAATACCAATCAATAACGCACACGATAAAAATTCGAATAAGAAAACGCTATTCATTTTTAAGACATTCATACTAATTCGATTGTTATAATCTTTTATTAATTTCTTATTTTAAATAGATATGAATGTATTATTGATTTGTAATAAGCTTTCATTATTATTTTTCGATGATTTAGATAGATAGATGAGTGGTGCTCATTTCTGATTGGTATATTGTTTTTGACCAATGATTAACTATCCAGAGAGTTGTTTCATCAGAAATATATTTTTATCATGAAAGAAATAATTATAGATTTCATTTTGAAAAGTATATAAGATTTTACGAATTTCTTCTATTCATTACAACAAAACGAACCCAATGAGTCAGTGATAATGATCATATAGGAAGTATTTTTAATATTAAGTACCCCAAACAAAAGTAAAGTATCCACGGTACTTACGATTTTGAAAAAGTACGTTATTTATTGTTTAGAACGCGTGGAAAAAGTTAAATGGTAAATTATCAATTAGTACTTTTCTTGAAATTCCTATTAAAAACGCTGCGTATATCTGTATTATATTCATCTATTGTGTTCTTCCAAAAATTAAACTATAAAATCTGAAATGTTTTTTAAAAAAAAAATCATTTTTACTCTATTTTATAGAATTAAAAATTTTAAACATCAGAACGATCACCGACTGAGCAAATCTATGATTTCAATAAATGATCCGACCTTGGTTATACGACTAGTTTAATGGTTCTATCACAATTTTATTGAACAATTACATGATCTATCATATCCATATTATCATCGTCAATTTAGTACAGTAAAAACAAATAGATGAATATGAAATTCAAGATTAAATATATTTTTATGAAATTGAAATGACTTATTTACATATATGTATTAGATAAATATGCAAAAGAAAAAGATGCTTTATTTGAATCACATGTTAATTGGTATTAAAAATATCTTATGATATGGATGCATCGTCATCCAGAAGTTGATCTTAAACGATGGATAATTGAACATGATTATGAACGAAAAACAAAAGATTATATAAAAATTAAACGTTTATTTATTTTTTTTTCTTTTGATTTGTAGATATGCAACAAATGAAAACATCAAAATTGACTATAGATCGTTTTGATCTATTTACAATTATTTTTGATATTTTAATTTCAATTCTTGGTAGTCTTGTTGTTAATCGACTTATACCAATATTAAAAGAAAAGTTTATTAAAGCACAATTATGGGGACATGATTTAAATAAACGAAATTCAACAGAAATAAAAGTGTAAGATCAAGAAAATATTTCTTTTCAAGTCTTTTTCTCTCTGAAAAAAGTGAAAAATATCTTGTGCCATACATCATCCGATGTAGTTTTGAATATACATCATTGATTTTCAATCGACATCCTACTTAAAATTTGTAACAAGAATTTTTACGCCATTACATAGGGCATGTCTTAAAATATATTTATCTCTATTTGAATTAAGGAAAGGGTAACTTTCGTTTTTCCTGAATGAATATTATGCTTTCCATAATAGAAGATTCTCCATAGTTACAACTTTAATTACTATCTTTACATAAAACTATGCTTAATTTTCAAGATTTTGAGTTGAAAAATATTAAAAGGCAAAGGCTAACATTTTTCAAGTGATCGAATGATTCATCGCAAGATTGTTTCTCGCCAGTGCGAGTAAGGCTCTTTTGAAGAGTAATTTACCCGGGCAACGAATTGTCCTAGCACAGAGCTTTTAAAATTTCTCAAAATCGTATTATTGTTGGGAAAAAAAAACATAAAAATACATCAAGTACAATAAAAGATTTGCTTAAAAAAATTTTTACACCTGAACGTAATAGAAAGCTTTAGGTCCTCCCTTGCAAAGACAAGTTTACTCTCCATCTTTAATACATAAAGTTGAATATTTATTCAGAAATGTTTAATGGAAATCTTATAGATGACAGACCATATATGATTTTCCTTTTAGTGCAGAATCTCAAGGTGTTATAGCGGCAGGCATTTTTCTTATATTAATGTTCATTATGATTGCTATTGTATTTTCTGAACATTTACATCCAGAAAGCGTTTTTCCACATAATAAAGTAAATATTTTTTTCTTTTGTGGAATAAAAATAATTGTTGTGTTTTTTTTTGTTTTGAAGTTTGTTGAATATTTAGCTGCTCTACTCTCTATCTGTTGTATGGTATTACTTGGTTTTGCTGATGATGTACTTGATTTACGTTGGAGTGTCAAATTATTATTACCATTAATTGCATCATTACCACTTTTACTTGTTTATTTTGCTAATTATCATTCGACAACTATTATTTTACCTAAACCGGTACGACCATATTTAGGTCAACAATGGAATCTTGGTATGAATGAATAATGATTTAAGTAAAATTAACAAATGTTTCATTTTGATATAGGTATTCTATATTATATTTATATGAGTATGGTAGCTGTATTTTGTACGAATGCAATAAATATTCTAGCAGGTGTCAATGGACTTGAAGTTGGTCAATCTATTGTTATTGCAATTTCAATACTTATTTTTAATCTAGTTGAATTGCAAGGTTAAGTTTTTTATTTTTTTTTATGAAAAATAAATTCACATAATGAATCATTTTTTTTAGGAATTTGTTGGGAAGAACATCTTTTTTCACTTTATTTTATGATCCCATTTATTGCTTGTACATTACCAATTTTAATTAAAAACTGGTTTGTTTGGTTTTTTTTATATTTCTTATCACAAATGAAAAATTTTTGTGAAATACGATCTAGAAGGAGTGTTGAAATGAGATGTGTCCGAATTCCTTGAATTCTGAACTCATGGAACTCGAACAACTGAAGCAATTCTAAGAACTCAAAACTTTGTTAATATTTAGATAACAAATTAACTCTAACGTTTCGAGAGTTCTATGAGCTCCAGGAAAAATGAAGGGTCGCCACATTTTCTATGGCCTTCTCTTAAGAGTTTAAAGCATTACAAAAACTGAAAAAAGGCGGTTTTTAGTTGATGTTTTGATAAATTTTGTTTTTTGAATGGTTTTTGTGTAATACTCTTAAGTTTCTAAGGAAAGATCATAGAGAATGCGGTGATCCCTCATTTCATTCAGAACTTTGTACTCTTTAAAATGGTGTTGTTAAAAATTAGCTGCTGGAACCTGAAAATTAGTATGTCCGATTTTTTTTCTAAACTTTGCCATCATGGTGTATTTGTGCAATCTTGGTATAGAACGCATTTGATAGAAAACTTCATTGGTTATTAAAATTACTATCTAAATAACGGGTGATCCAAAAGTTTCTGCAAAAATGTCGCTTCATTTTTCATCGGCTACAACACGTCTTATAAAAGTAAAAAACACCTATTCAGAATCTACGTTGAAAGCGCCTTCTAACTGCATATTCAAAAAATTTCTATTATGTCTTATCTTTGAGTAATGGCCATGTTCCTAAACGAGACCAAAATTTATTCTGTAAAAAGTAACTCATAATGGTTGTGACAGAAGGAACTAATATTTCAGTATTTTTCGAATATCTTTTATGCATTTCATTATACACTGTTGTTCTTTTTTCATTACACTCGTCGTTTAATTCTCTGGAAACCTGATAGAAAATACTATGGCATTGTTTAAAGATTGGTTCTTTCTGCCACACTCATTGTGGATTGCTTTTTACAGTAGTAATACATTTTAGTGCCATCTGAGGATGTAACCGTCACTCACAGGCAACATATTCTAGAAATCTTTTGAACATACAATTAGATAGCCATTTTAACGTAGATTCTGAACAAGTATTTTTTATTTTTACAAAACATGTTATGGTGTGACTGATGATAAACGAAGTGACATTTTTTCAGGAACTTTTGGATCATCCGTTACTTAATATTATAGAATAAAATCAAACTTACGTAGCATTTTTCCACTATCTTACTTCCTTATTGCATTTCTGGAGAAATTTAATGAAGAAATGTGTTTCAAAATAAATAGAATAAAATAATCTTTCTGTGATGATCAAAAGCAACTACATCGTATTTCACATTTCGAAATTTCACTAATAACTTTATTTATTATATTTCTTATCATAAAAAATAAATAGGTATCCAGCAGAAATCTTTGTTGGTGATACACTTTGTTATTTTTCTGGTATGACATTTGCTGTTGTTGGTATAATTGGTCATTTTAGCAAGACAATGTTACTTTTTTTTATACCACAAATTATTAATTTTCTTCTATCTATACCACAATTATTTCATTTTATTCCTTGTCCACGACATCGTTTACCAAGGTAGATGTGTTAATTTTAAATTTTATGTTTCGTTATTTTTTTTTTTTTGTTTTCTTGACTTTAGATTAAATCCAGAATTGAATAAACTTAATGCATCTGAAGTTGAATTTAAAAAAAGTGATTTAAAAAAACTTGGTTGGTTAATGTTACGTTTTTTTTTCAATAACAAAATTTATTAATTATCGAGAATATCTCAATAATGATGGTGAATTAATGATTTCAACAATAAATTTTACTATTATAAATACAGTTCTTTGTTGGTGTGGTCCATTACATGAAGAAAAACTTTCTCGAATATTAATTCTTATACAGGTTAGTGTATAATGTTATAATAATTTATTAATCTAATTAAAAAAAAAATATATGTAATTTAGATTGTATTTGGTACTTTATTAACATTTTTCATTCGTTATTATTTGGTGAAATTCTTCTACGATTCATAATTATTATTTTTCAAACATTCTACTTTTTATTTATTAAAATGACAAATAAATTCTTTGTCTTTTTCTTTTTTTTTTTGAACTAAAAACACATTGAAAATTATTCTTTTAGTTTTCGATAATAATACATACAATTAAGAATATACGATTTTGAACACAAAGAATAATAAATTGATGAAATGAAAAGTTCATTTTTCTTTTTTTTTGGTCAATGATAACAAAAGAAAATATTTTAGGTGCAAGTAATGATTTTTTGTTTTATTGATTGTTTGTTAATTAGAGATGTTGAAGAAATTTGATTTGAATTGAATTTAATTCGTCGAGTAAGTCGAAGTCGAGCAAGAAGTATTTCTTCAGAAGGTGGTTGTTGAATTTGTTTTATTTTACTTGTACAAAATGCTACATGACGATCATAAGCTTTTTCACAAAATTTACGTTTACATATTGGACAACCTATATTAAT